>WBZZ01006555.1:0-64336 GCA_019918135.1 Paulinella micropora | reverse complement strand
TGGAATGATGTTCATTCTAAGAATGGCAGCATGGTTATACCCACTCTGGTTGAGTTTACCAAGACGAAGAGGGCGATACCTGGACCAACAACAGCCCCTATCTAGCCGGCGCCACTCATTTTGTGTTTTGCTGGCTACGTTTGCTAAGCTAGCAGCGAGAATCTGGCGCCTTCCAAATCCCTGATGACGACACACTAGCAAGACTTCTTCGCCAATCTATCTGCCAACAGAGCTCGGGGAGTGCTTCTCCGCAACAAGAGGTTAACGATAGCTGCAGTCAGGAATCAACAGATAAAGAAACAACGGTGCGGCCAAAAACCACTAAAATCCAAGAAGGAACGCTCGGACAAGGCTTTTCTTACAAGCTGAAAGGAGCCTTGGCGACGAACACACTCCCGAAGCCGGGGAGGATGATATCGCAGCGATCATGCAAGAAACTCTTCTGTGGATGAATGCTACAACAGATAGCTGGTGTGAGCGTAGTACGATTTTCGCCCGTACGTCTAAAAGCCTAGGCACAAAATTTAAGGCACTGCTAGAAGAAATAGCTCCGCGGAATGTGGAGTATTGAGGAGGACACAAAGAGGCAGTGGACGATGAGGGGCTTTCAATTGCGTGGGACAATGTTCGAACGACACCGACGTCGAATACGACAAAGAGACCGTCGTCAGAGAACGCGCGGATCATAAAGGACGAGGACGAGGACGAGGAGGGGAGGGTGGAGGAGGAGGCGCGGCGGCAGGCGGAGGCAGAGGAAGAGGCGCGGCGGGCGGAGGAAGAGAAAAAGGCGCGGCGGGCGGAGGAAGAGAGAAAGAAGAAGAAGAAGAAGCGGGGGGAGGATACAAAGAAATCGAGCGTGCGGACGAAGAAGGAGCCGGAAGCACGGGACTCGGCGTCGACACCCAGTGTGTCACTCTCCTTTAGTGGAGAAGAAGAAGAAGAAGCAGCAGCAGGAAAGGAAGATTCGCTTAATTCAAAGGGTTCGGCCCTCCCCCCGCACCGAATTTAGAACTACCATCAACGTCTGAAACTAAAGCTACACCCAAACGACGAGGCAGGCCTCCTAAGGCAGCTAAGAAGGAGTCGCGCGCGCCGGAGCCGGAAGCACGGGACTCGGCGTCGACACCCAGTGTGTCACTCTCCTTTGGTGGAGAAGAAGAAGAAGAAGCAGCAGCAGGAAGGGAAGATTCGCTTAATTCAAAGGGTTCGGCCCCTCCCCCCGCACCGAATTTAGAACTACCATCAACGTCTGAAACTAAAGCTACACCAAACGACGAGGCAGGCCTCCTAAGGCAGCTAAGAAGGAGTCGCGCGCGCCGGAGCCGGAAGCACGGGACTCGGCGTCGACACCCAGTGTGTCACTCTCCTTTGGTGGAGAAGAAGAAGAAGAAGCAGCAGCAGGAAGGGAAGATTCGCTTAATTCAAAGGGTTCGGCCCCTCCCCCCGCACCGAATTTAGAACTACCATCAACGTCTGAAACTAAAGCTACACCCAAACGACGAGGCAGGCCTCCTAAGGCAGCTAAGAAGGAGTCGCGCGCGCCGGAGCCGGAGCCGATAGCGGACCAGGTGGCAAAGATGGCAGTGAGGAGGTCCGCAAGACTTGCGGCAAAGTCTCGTCCAACTGATACTGCGTCTCATAAGGTCGAAAAAGTAGGGGACGTCCAGAGTCTGACGGAGTTGTGGGAACCTGACCCTACACAAAAAGCAATTGCTGGCAACGATTCGATTCTGTTGGGCGTCTTCCATGCACTACGCGCTGTCATCATCAGGCCTCTAGCTGCCGATGATGATTCTACCTCAACGGAGCAGAGTCCGTACCAAGTCATCTCAATGCCGACGTACAGCAAGTTTATGCAAGAGTTCATCCAAAAGATTTCCAGTCTAAGAAACCAAGTTGACAAAGCCGCGGACCGGACCGGGGCTTCGGCCTTTGCTGCTGCACAAAACGCCGCCAGAGCGAAGCTACCAGATACCCCCTACCATCCGTACGCAGAAGTTGTGCCCTGGTTGGCTGAATCCGTCACTAGCATCATTGAGACAGAGGGGGCTCTTTCATTTCTGCCGCAGCATGAAAAAATATTCATGCGGGGTCTATTTGCTGGCACTAACGTTCTGTCGAGGGATGATTCGTACAAAGCTTATCGGACATGTTTGCAGAAGGCCCAAGAAGCTTTCCGGGATTTGCTAGACGACTCAAACCTTAAGGACACTAACGATTTAATTCTTGAAATTTTCTTGGAAAAGTTCATACAGAAACTCGGGCCCGTCAAAGAAGCATTTCCAAAGCTACAAAACAAAAGCGACCAACGAATCCTTGCCTTTGAAGGCCATGCCCGGAACGACAAATGGCTCAGCGTGGAAGACTATGCCATTTACGCCGCTCTGGACTACTGCCTGCACACTAATGTGCGGACCATTAATGGTGTAACGGTCAGAGTTCTTGGAGCGGTACAAGTGACTGAGAACCAATATTTTGTACTTGTTCTCTCGGGCAATGATGACAAGAGTCTTGGAATGAGAGCCATGGCAACAAATAGTTATCCAGCACACAAGAAGGATGATGCTGATTGGGACAAGAACAGACTGCTGCTGTGCCCGGAGTTTTCGGCTACTTCCTCGACCTCGCGACTGACAGGAGCGCTGCAGGGCAACCGAAAAGCTGAACTAGATTCTGTGGCAATCTTGGAATCAAAACCTGTTCTAAAAACCCGAGATTACACAAACCTTGAACCAGCGACGCAAAGGATGTTTGGCAGCCAGCCTTCTAATTACGCTAGTTACACCAAAGCACTGCAACAAGTGGTGCAGTTGGTCCCGTCCCTCTTAAGTGCTGAGGCAGGCAATGCGGTGAAAAACAAAAGCGACGACCTGGACCCACAGGCAGGGCCTCTCGCCTTTGTAGACGTAGCCCACCTACTGCGGAACAGAAAGATTGCAGTATCAGTATCAGCAGTATAAGAACATAAAAACCCGGACCCTGACGGCCGCCCTGCCTTCCGCAGGGAGTCTTGTTGGCTCTCTTTTTTTCCTTTTAATTAAAATTTTTGTTTTTACATGTACACTCGGCTCATTTCGCCGAAATAGCTCTGGCGCACACACTGTCCTACGTATTGGACGTTGTCTTCCCGGCGCGCCGAGTGCGTGACATAGTCGATGACGCTCCGCTGCAGCAGCAAAAACAGCTGGTGGCCCACGGGCCCAGCCCCTCGATCGCCGGAGCCTGCCTTGGCTCGGGCCTCGGCCACGTTGGCCGGCTGACCGGCGGCGACGGCGCCGGGAGTAAGCCCTGCCCGGCCACGCGCCGGGCGGGCCCACTCCTGCACTTGCTTTTGACAACCAGCGCGCGCGAAGCCAGCGTAGTCCTCGTTCGCGGCCGCCGCCAGGCAGTGCGCCTCCAGCAGGACTCGGGAGTGTCCTTCCTTGGCGGGCAGTGACCATCGATTGGGCAGCTCCTCGGGGTAAGGCAGCCGGGCATAAAAAAGCATGTCCTCGTGCGCCCACTCGGATTTGGGGGAGCAGTTTAGGTGTGGCAAGTACATGTCAGTCACGCCCTGCGTCTGCACGCGCACCTGTTTGCCCTGCAGCAGCCCGTCCTCCCCGCACACCCCCATAAACCTCCACAGCACCTCGGCCGCGCCCGCCGCAAGAGGCTTGCGGGGGTCCACCCGATCCCAGTTTGTTGCCACGTTGGTCACCAGTGGCAGCTCCCCGACAGCTCTCTCCAGATCGCTACGCTTCGCAATTACTACGTCACACGTCTGCACCTGGACCGCCTTGTCACCACTGTAGGACGTGACGGCCGAGCCGGGGACCTGTCGCGCCGGGTCCGCTTGGGTTTGCGCCACGCAGGTAATCACAACCTCTCCACATTCCACATCCTCCGGCCCCGCTTCTCCAAACAAGCTCCGTCTGCTATCCATGGCCTAGGGAATCAGAAAAAAAAACAAATGAGGGCCAGTTTTTTTGGTCCCCTACCAAGATTTTTTTATCTCTCCTTGGTTCTCTTTCTTAGCACAAAAAAAGGGAACGTACGCTAACCTGAGGAGGGGGGGGGAAGGGGGGGGGGAGAAGTAGAGGGGTTGCTCCCTTGTACACTTTGTCCCCCTTGTCCCCCTCCCCCGCGCCGCCGCACTTTCCCCCCCCCCTCCCCCCCACACTCCTCCTACCCCCCCCCCACCTCCCTCTCTCTAAGTTGTAGCTTGTATAAGAGGCAAGGGTTTCGCGAGGGTTAATGTCCGGCAGTCCTGCTGGAGACGATTTCAAACTGCTGTTAAGGAGGATAGTGACAGAACTAAAGGAAAACTCCAAGCCCCTAAAAGCACGGCTTCATGTAACACAGCGGCATTTGATCTTTGTAAGCGAGGCGGATGCTAAGACCGTATTTGGTATTCGCACCTACAAGCTTACTCCAGCCGTAGTAAAAGCCCGAGAAAAGATCCTCCACCAGGTGCAGCAAGACGCCGAAAGCTCGCGGAAAACCTCTGCTGTGCCCCAAACCGTTTGTCTCCAATGGTTTCCCTCCTCCGACCGTGAACATACACTGGATGAAGAAACACGCCAAGACTTAAGAAGGCTGGTACACCTGGTAGAAAATGCTCACTACCACGAAGTGTTAGGCAATCACCAAAACGTGTTTTACAAGGCACGGACTACCACTTTACGTGTCTTAAAAGAAATAATAGGCTCAAAACAAACGGACAAGCGCCGGTTGCTTATCTTGCAGGGGTCAGAGCACTGGGGAGACATCCACCTGCTCAGGTGGCTCAAAGAGCGAGAAACTACCGAGCCTCTCGCGCCCGTCCTCGGGGGATTGTATAAGCAAATAAGCAGCATCGCCACACTCCTGCCAAGACAAAGCGGGGCAGCGGAGCAAGAGTACTACGTTTGGTCCGGCATATCACCCTACGCAATTTTTAAGAGGCCAGAAAAACGCTCGGGTAACTCTCCTTTTGTCTTTCTGGGGCTAGAAAGAGATTGGGTAATTGACAAGGGAGCCACATGTAAGCTTGACAGCGAAAACGAAAAGGCCTGTTTCTATCCCGTACCTCAAGGTCTGTTCCCTGATAGTATACAACCAGAAATAGTCCTTGGTCTGTTGCACTATTTGCTGCTTGTCTGCAACACTTATGAAAGGCTGGGGAAGGAGGCCCATGGCCCCTTGGCTTCCGTAGTACACACCTTGCTGGTAGACGTCATCCCCCCTAAGCATCAAACAGAATTGTGCAACGCGTTCTCCCTACTTATGAAACTTGACGTGTGGGCATTGGAAAAGGGCTGGACTCCCTTTTTAGAGCGCCTGCTTCTAAGCAACAGCAGTATAGTCAAAGCTATCATTGCCGGCGCACACGAGCCTTTGCGCTACCCGTACAAACCGTTTGGAGTCGTTTATGAAGAATGCGTGTATCTGTATCAGATACTCAATCGCCTAGTGACAGATCCGGAGGGACAGGTCGGTGCTTGCCACAAGAAAGAATTTCTCAAACAAGCTCTTGCTAAATGGTACGCAGACGTCGTCGGCCCCAGCGAGTTTCGAAGCGAAGAGCAAGAATGGGATAACTATCTGGGCAAAGAGGCACACCAAGCCATGAAAGAAAAGAAGCAATACACCACGGTCGTCGATCCGGATCCGGCCACTGAAAAAAAGAACGGTCTATGGCGGGATATAGTTGTTATTGGCATGCGTGCACAGTTGACGACGACGCAGCAAGAACGCAAGTCCCGCCCCGTCGTGGTGCCGAAAGCTCTGCTAGGCAAATGGCGGGGTCAGGTTGCGGCCCATGCACACGCGCTGCTGCACTTGGCGCTGGCTGACTCTGTTCTCTTGTCCTCTGCGCGCACGAGCTGTGGGGGTATTAACGTAGATAAGCAATACGTTAGCACCTACATATTTCCCAGACCAAACCGGTAGCACGGCAGGAGGTTGCAAACTTACCAGTACCTTGTCAAGATAGTTCAACCTTTCCAGTAACCTTTAGGTCCAAAGCTTTCAATAAAGTTTTTCTATTAGGATCACACATTTTGTTTTTCATTTTCGGTGTATGCTACGCGAAAGGAGGCACAGAGGAGAGAAAAGAAAAAAAGCGGGAGGAGCGACAAGGGGAGGGAGGTGTGCAGCTCTTCAATCTCTGCCCCTCCCCCCCCCTCTCTCTCTCTTTCTCTTTCACTCTCTCCCTCTCTTGCCCCTCACGTCTCCCCCTATTTACTGTAAGTAAACAGCAGCAGACCGGCCCCCCGTTTTTTTATCTATTACTCGTGGAGATTTTAATGACCTCGGGGTATACCAAAAAAGAGAGACCCCGAGAAATGCTGTCACCACCAATCCTGATGTACACAAAAGGAGGAACTGACAAAGGCGTCCCATTTTGGAGCCAATCAGAGGAAGAGTTAGAAAAATACATACCCTACAGTGTCAGATTCAGTGTACAATTACTTTGTCTTGCCGAGAAGAACAAAGACATCCAACAAAAGTGGTTGCGCGAATGGCGACACCTGGCCGATTCGCCGCCTATACCCGTTCCAGGCACACGAGTCGATCAAGCAAGCATAGATGAACTTGAGGCTTGCGAATGGGCTAGGCGGGCACTACGTTTGCTGTTTACTAATATTCCAAACAGTATAAAATTTTACACCGTACCAGCTCCACCCCAACGGTCGGGGCCAGAGGCCACTACGCAAGCATTGGGTCCGCCAAGAAAGACAGAGCCCAAAGAAGAGAAAGCTTTGGCACTGGCACCGGCGCCAGCGCGCTTAGAGCTGGTCACGCCGGAAAAACCGCAGCAGCGACGGTGTGGGCTAAAATGGTACGTCTACGTCTTTATGGGCGTTCTGAATTTTGGAGCAGGTGTGTACGTCGCCAGGCTTTATTATGTACAGCAAGATGCATTTTCTACGATTTACCAGCAACCGTTCAAGAGATATCTCCGCTCTAGTGTGGATATCGTTCGAGACACGCGTAATGCAGTGCTACGCGGTCTTTCCGTGGCTTCGGGTGGCTTGTGGAAACCCGAAATACAGAGCTGGCAAGAGATGTACGGGCGGCTGGCACAACAGCTCTTAAACCAAGACCTGCTTGCTGACACGGTGCAGATCATTGAAGCCGGGCCAATCTTTAAGTTTTTTTTCGAGGAACTCTTGTCGGTGCGGCTGTACACCAAGGAAAATAGAGAAATCCTGGCCGATCACTTTAAAGAACACACAGGTGAAAAGGAGAGCTACGATTCCCGCCAGAGGCAGCTCTACGGCAACACCTATCCCAAACCTCAAGGGAACGAGCTGCTGGGTTTGGTGATAGATCAGCGTCGCCTAATCGCAGAGATACCCCGCCAGCCTGTCGGCATGATTGCTGATACGAGCCTACCCTGCAACAGGGTTCTAGAAGAAGGCTTCGCCAGCAGCTTGGCCAGCTCTGGGCTTTACCAAAGCCCGGCCTATGTGTACCCCCGCTTCAGCGTGTCTGACCCCGAGGCGCTGGCCAGGGACTATACCGTCAGACAGGTCGAGAATTTGTACGGTCTGGCCAGGTCTTACAGTGAGTTCTTAGAAGTCGACCCGTACCTGATGCTTGCGACTCAAATTATTGCCCTGCACCCACGAACCATCACGCCCGAGTTTTTAAACCAGTTCTGGAACGCGGACGAAAGCCTTGCTCCACTTTTTATGTATGCCAACGACGTGTGGGGTTTCCCGGTTGCGGAACGGCTAGAACACCTGTACAAGACCGACAGCTACGACGACAGAAAGAGGACCCCCAACGATGCTGCTCGATTCTTGCTCTCGGCCGAGGGCTCGCTCTCTGTCGAGGACTTTGTGTTGCAACACAAGGACGTGATACAGCACGCCCTCCCGCCCTCCAACACCAACCCCAGCGCGCCCTTGTACCAGGAGTCTACGCGCAACAACACGCTCAAGCGTCTGGCGGGGGCTTCTGCCGAGTGCAAGCGCATTCAGCAACACCAGCGCTTAGATGCAGCCTTCCGTTTCTCTGCCCAGGCCCTGCACAACCAGTACGTGCCCTCCGATATGTTCAACTATCTGCTCGAAAACGTCCACCACGGCGACACCGAGCCGCCCTTTTGGAACTACACGTACCTACCCCTAGCCTTGGGAACGCGGCAAGATCGCTTCGCTTTAGCTTTTAGTATTGAACTGGGAAAATATAAAACCAGCAGTATCGAGAATTCCATCCAGAGGGATCTCTTCGCATCCAGCTGGAATGATCTGCTGGGATACGGAGAAGGGAGCCAACCAAGGTGGCGTGCCAGGGTTATCAATGTCAAGCCCGGTAGCTCCGAGCCCAAGCCGTTGACCAGCTCAGAGGTGGCTCTGCACTGCCTGGCGGAAATGGAAGCGCGGCTAGGCGCCCTGCTGTATTTTGAGCAGGACGTGGCGGTGCTAAGGGGAGATTCGCACCTCACGAAAACGACTCTCAGTGACGTCTTGCAGGCCATTCGGGCCACAGCACGCAGTGTGCTGGGCCAAGAGAACAACCCCAGCGGCACGTTCGCCGGGCTCTTGTACGTAGCTTTCCGCTGCGTGCTGCGCCAACAGACCTTGCAGGAGCTGCTAGGTGACAGCACAGTCTATAGCTGGGAAAAGGTCCTCAGAGCGGTGCGTTCTCAGGTCCTAAGCTGGTACGAGGACGGGCGCGTGCCAGAAAGGTACGGACAATGGCTGCAAGACCATGGACTGGATGAGCTCATGTCCAACTGGTACTGGCGGCTAGCCCTGGGCGCGCCCAACCTCCACTCTAGCGCGCGCAGGACGGTGGCCGAGGCGAGCCAAAGCCTTTTCAATGACATCCTGAAAGAGCACAAAAAATTGCACTCTTCCTACGCAGGGGGGGGCAAGCGTGGATACAAGCAGGGATTCAGGGCGTACAGGTTCCAGCTGGACAAAGCCAAAGTGCGCCATCTAGTCGTCACAAGCTACAGCCTTATGCAAACAGCCTCCACCACGCCCAAAGACATCTTGCTGGCCCTGAAATGGGCGGCTGTCCTGAATCAACCCAGCTTTGCCATCATCCAGGACGAAGCCACGCTAAAGACATTTATAAACCAGGCCGGCACCACCGCCGCCTCATATTTCCAGACTACTGCTGCTCTCTCCGGTTATTTCATGGCTGTCAGCTACATGGGGTTAGTATCTGCCACCGGGGCATCCGCTGTCGTACTCGCCTGCGCAAAAACGCAAACACTGCTGCACAGCTACCTGCAGCCTTCCCCCCAAACCCCAGACACGCCAAACCTAAAAGAAATATCTATTGACCCCAAGAGCGCTGCCCAGACATTGCACAGCGCCATGGGCGCCCCCGATTCCCCCTCGGTGTGGGATCTAGAAACCCATCTACGAGAAATCAGCAAAAGCAACACTCTTGGGAGCGACCAAAATAGCTTTCAAACCTTGTTGCGCTATAATCAGTCTTCCTCTTACCGGAGCAGGAAAGAGTGGGATTGTTTCTTACGAATTCAATGCACAGACTGTCAGGTGGGAAAAGGGGATTGCAGTCAGTACGCCGGACTCCCGGAGTCGAGTTGGAGTAGTCTTTCTATCTCTCCCACCCCCACCTACAACGTAACAGCTGACGCCTCCGCGAAAGGACAGGAACAGCAAGCGTCCCCTACTAGTAAGAGTGGCCCCCGACTAAAAGCCTGGAAGCTGATTAGAAGGTTCTGTTCCAAGTCCAAGAGTTTCCGACCTGCTTCAATCGCTTCAAAAGTAAGAAACAAATAAACGTTTTCTTCAATAAAACCTTGGCTTAAGCACGCTGGCGCGGGCCTGGAGGCCTGTGCGGGGGGAGCAAAAATAAGTAAAAAAATTTTGGGAGCCTACAGATGGAGGTGGGGGGGGCGCCCCCCCCCTCACTTTTTTCCTCTCCTCCCTTTTGAGCCCCCTGAGCCCGGGGGGCTCAAAGAACAGGGAAAGGGCAAGGGGGGGGGGAGGGAGAGAGCGCAGAAACTACCAAAAAAATGAAACGCCTCAACTAAGCCCCCCAATGCCGGGCGCCCCCCCCCCCTCCCACTTATCTCCCCGCTTCCTCCTCTCTCCAAAGGGGGAGGGAGTGCGCAGGACTTGTCATTTGCGCAACCAAAGAAAATTTTGGTGCGCGTCTTTTTTTCGCGGGAAAGCCACCACTAAAACCCGCGGAAAGAGACCTGAGCGGACCGTTCATTTGGCGCTAAGTTTTGCACGACTGTATGATACGACCGGGAAAAGGCAGTGCTTCCAGGTCTTTCCGGTAGAACTGCCCTTTTGCAGGAATGTAAAAAAATAATAAAAAAATCCTTGACAAAGTTTTAATCTTGGCACTGAGAACCCAGCCCGCAGGCGCGGGCTGAAGGGGGAGCAAAAACAAGTGCACTTTTTTTAGGAGCCCACAGATGGGGGGGGGCGCCCCCCCCTTTCCTTTTCTTCTCTTTCTTCCCTGAGCCCCCTGAGCCCGGGGGGCTCAAAGAACAGGGGAAAGGCAAGGGGGAGGTGGAGAGCGCAGAGGCTACCAAAAAAATGAAACGCCTCAAGTAAGCCCCCCCCCCTCAATGACGGGCGTCCCCCCCCCTTCTCCCCTGTCGATACTTTTTAAAGTACATTTCTTTTTGGTACTTTCTTGATGGCGCTTTTAGCGAAGGCGGCTTGGTGGTCTGTGCATGTGATACGACAGGAAAAGGCAGCATTTCCAGGCTTTTCGGCCATATCATTCCAGGCGCACAGATACGTGAATTTGGCGACAAATCTTGTGCAAAAAAAGAAAGAAAAAGAGGAAAATCTTCCTGCTCGGAAAAAAGGGGAGGGGAAACGGAGGGAAGAGTGTATGATACGACCGGAAAAAGGCAGTGCTTCCAGGTCTTTCCGGTAGAACTGCCCTTTTGCAGAAATGTAAAAAAATAATAAAAAATCCTTGACAAAGTTTTAATCTTGGCACTGGAAACTAAGACAGAGAACTTGAAGGAAACACGAGCTGTCATTGCCACTGAGAACTAAGAGAAAAAGAAAGAAGGGGCAGGGGGATGGGGGAGGGAAGGGGTGCGCTAAGAATGTACAAGAAAAATTTAATAACAAAAAATCACTGACAAAATTTTAATCTCGGCACTGAGAACTAGAAGAGGGACAAGGAAGGCGCAGGGGAGCGCAGAAAATGCTTTGTAACTTCTGCGCCTTTCCCTCCCCCCTCCCCCTTGCTTTTTTGAGATCCCTGTGCTCAGGGGGGAGGGGAGGCACAAGAAAAATTTAAAAGAGAGGGCGAGGGGGGCACCCTGGAGAGAGTGTCACCCTGTCTAAGAACATGGGACGAGAGAGCAAAGAGGCAGGGGGAGGGACAAACACGATTTGTCTTTGCCTCTTATCTGAGAACGGGGAGGAGCGAAAGAGGGAGGAGGGCGCGCCCAGAAAGTACAAAACAAAAATTACGCTGAATTAAAGCTCGACAAAGTTGTACACTTGGCACTGAGAACTGATAGAGGGAAGGGGCAGGGGAGGGTGGTAGAAAGAATCTTTGGATGCGGGGGGGGGGCGCCCCGGCATGAACTAAGTGGAATCTTCTTAGTTTTGTGTTCAGTTCTGCCCTTTGCTCTTTGAGCCCCCCGAGCTACGTCGCCCCTCTCACTTACGTCGTCCCGTTCTGTCACTTCCCCCACCGTCAGGGAAGGGGAAGAGGGGGAGGCAAGAGGGCCGAAAACATTTCATGCGAGTAAAAAAAAAGGCGTACCGTTTCTCTCCGCGGGAAAACGTCCGGTTTCTCTGCTAGTTTCCGGAACGGCCCCTGCTAAATTTAGCGCCAAATGGTGCCGTCCGGAGGGTAGGGCGTGTGATATGGTCGAAAAAGGCAGTGCGTCTTAGCCTTCCCGGAAAAACAACCGTAGGCGCCAATTTAGCGCCAAATTCTACTTGCGCAAAAGAAAATCCCACACAGACGCCCCAACGCCACCGTGTGGAAGACGTCCCTCCCCCTCCCCTCTCACTTGCGTCGCCCCTCTCACTTGCGTCGCCCCTCTCATTTACGTCGCCCCTCTCATTTACGTCGCCCCTCTCACTTACGTCGCCCCTCTCACTTTCGTCGTCCCGTTCTGTCACCCCCCCACCGTCAGAGAAGGGGGGAGGGGGAGGCAAGAGGGCCGGAAACATTTCGTGCGAGTAAAAAAAAGGCGTAGCGTTCTCTTCGCGGGAAAACGTCCGGTTTTTTTGCCAGTCTCCGGAACGGCCGGTTCATTTAGCGCCCAATTCTACTTGCGCGAAAGAAAATCCCACACAGACGCCCAAACGCCACCGTGTGGAAGACGTCCCCCCCCTCCCCTCTCACTTGCGTCGCCCCTCTCATTTACGTCGCCCCTCTCACTTTCGTCGCCCCTCTCACTTACGTCGCCCCTCTCACTTTCGTCGTCCCGTTCTGTCACTCCCCCACCGTCAGGGAAGGGGGGAGGGGGGGCAAGAAGGCCGAAAACATTTCGTGCGAGTAAAACAAAAGGCGTACCGTTTCTCTCTGCGGGAAAACGTCCGGTTTCTCTGCTAGTCTCCGGAACGACCGGTTCATTTAGCGCCAAATGGTGTCGTTCGGAGGGTGGGGGGCGCGCTAAGAATGTACAAAAAAGAATCACGCAAAAAAAGAAATCCCTAAAAAAGTTTTAATATTGGCACCGAGAACAGGGAGCGGGAGAGGGAAGAAGCACGGGAGTGGGGCGCCAAGAAAGTGCAAGAAAAGTCTTTTTTAATTAAAACTCGACAAGGTCTTACATTTGACACTGAAATTAGGAGATGGAGAACTTTTACTAAAGCTCGACAACGCATTACACTTGACACTTGCAACGGCACCCTCAGACTGCAGCAGCATCCGGCCCACTTCATGTTTCTGCGGTAGCCTATGTTAGAACCCTGGCCGGCACCGTCTGTGCACTGCTCGCGCGCCAGGAGAGTACGAAAAAGAATACGCTGAATTAAAGCTCGACGGGTGTCCTGTCCGTGCCATAGCTCGGCCACCGTGCGCAAGGTCAGAAAAATATGAAAAGAGGGAGGGGGGGGGGCGCTAAGAATGTAAAAAAAATTAATAAAAAAGAAATCCTTGACAAAGTTTTAATTTTTGGCACTGGAAACTAAGAGGGGAAGGGGCCGGGGAGGATCAATCTGTCTTTCTATTATCCCCCCGTCGGTAAGAGGAAAGGGAGAAAGCGTCCGGCATGGGAGGGGGGATTAGTGGAGGCGTTGCATGTATTTATTTCTTTTGCAGCTTCTGCGCCCTTTCCCTCCCCCTGCTCTTTTGAGTCCCCTGGGCTCAGGGGAGGGAAGAGGGGAGGGTGGCAGAAAGGATTTAAGGATACAGGGGGGGGGATGCCTCCTTCCATGGGCTCAATGGAATCTTTTTAGTTTTGTTGCAATTCTGCCCCCTTGCCCTTCTCCGCCCCCTCCCCTTGCCCGTCTATTTTTTGGTTGTCGAGCAAAATTTTTTTTTCCCTTTTTCCAAGCACGATCTGTCTTTGGCCCCCCCCCCCCTTCCCCGTCTGAATCGGAATCGGGAGCGGGAGAGGGAAGGGGGTAGGAGGGGGGCGCCAAGAGAGTGCAAAAAAGAATGCGCTGAATTAAAGCTCGACGGTCTTACACCTGGGCACTGAAAACTAGGAGCGGGGCACCGTGCTCCAGCACGACCCTGTGGAGAATGAATGAGCGGTGGTTTATGTGCTAGGACAAAAGCCTCACTACCCCGATGGCGTCCTGTCCGTGCCATGGCTTGGCCACCGTGCGCAAGGTCAAAAAAATATGAAAAAAAGGAGGGGGGAGAGCGCTTCTCCCTTGCCGAGACTTTTTGGAACTTCTTCATGGCGCTTTTAGCGAAGGCGGCTTGGCGGTCTGTGCATGTGATATGGCCGAAAAAGGCTGCGTCTCCAGGATTTTCTGGCAATATTGCTTTTTCCTGCTATATCACGCCAGGCGTACACATATGCAAAGTTGACATTCAACGCCTCCACTAACCCCCTCCCTCCTTTCATATCCCCGCGGACCTTGCGCACGGTGGCTGCGCTATGCCAAGGACAGGAAGCCGTCGGGGCAAGTGAAGGGGCTCTTGTCCTTTTGGCACTTTGACCACCGGCCATCCATTCGCCGCAGGTTGTGCTGGAGCACGGTGCTCTGCTCCTAGTTTTCAGTGCCCGAGCGTAAGACCGTCGGCGCGCTAAGAAATGTACAACAAAGAATAGCAGGCACCGTCTGTGCTCTGCTCGCGCGCCAAGAGAGTGCAAAAAGAATACGTTGCATCAAAGCTCGATGGCCTTACACCTGGGGGTCACTAAAAACTAGGAGCGGAGCACCGTGTTCCGGCACGACCCTGCGGTGGATGGTACTGCCCCCCAATAGTCAATGTGCCATGACAAGGGGCTCACTTACCCCGACTGCGTCCTATCCGTGCCATGGCTCGGCTACCGTGCGCAAGGTCAGAAAAATATGAAAATAGGAAGAAAAAAAATTTTGCTTGACAACAAAGGGAACAGACGGGGAGGGGGGATATAGAAAGGGGGAAGGAGGGAGGAAGAAGGGGAGAAGTAGGGGGCAGGTTGTGCTCCCCCCCCCCCTCTCGCCCCTCTACTCCACCCCTCCCCCCCCCATGGGTGCTCCAAAAAAAGTTTACTTAATTCTGCCCCTCCGCTCTGAGCAGGGACGAAGATGTGCCGCGTGCTGCCCTTTCTCTCTTCCAACTGCTTGCCGGTCTCAGGGGGGGGTGTTTGCCTTCCTAGATTTCAATCCAATCCGGAATGGTTTCAATAAGCTCTTTTGCCGGTTCGGAACGAAGTCTGCTACAGATGTCAGCATGAATCGCGTGTTTGTATCTTCTGTAGCCCGGGCGCCAAGCTTCATTAGCTGCTAACTCTTGTGCTAAGCGTTCAACGATGGCCTGCTGTTGCGTGATCTCAATAGCCGTTCTTTGTATTGCGCCGGTCATCGCAGCGTATAGTTCCCTCTTGTAACAGGCCACGACGTCCGCATCTGTGTAACTAGCTTCAAACAGCTGATCCCCGGCACCGAAGTCCATGGACGCTAGAAATGGAACGTCTGTTTTTGGAGACGCGCGGTGACGCACGGTGATCCACTCCTAGTTTTCAGTGCTCAAGTGTAAGATCTTCGAGTGGGCTAGATGCAGCGGCAGCCTGGGGGGCTCCAGAAGCAGGGGAGGGGAAGGGGGAAGGGTGAATGGCGCAGAAGCTGCAAACAAAATAAATACATGCAACGCCTCCACTAACCCCCTCCCTCCTTTCATATCTTTCTGACCTTGCGCACGTTGGCTGCGCTATGGCACGGACAGGAAGCCGTCGGGGCAAGCGAAGGGGCTCTTGTCCTTCTGGCACTTTGACCACCGGCCATCCATTCGCCGCAGGTTGTGCTGGAGCACGGTGCTCTGCTCCTAGTTTTCAGTGCCCGAGCGTAAGACCGTCGAGCTTTAATTCAGCGTAAATTACATTTTCTTGGCGCGCCCCTGCTCCTCCTTCCCTGCCTCTCTCCTTAGCAAGGATATGCGGAAATATCTGCGGGAATATGAAAAGTGGAAAGCAACAATTTTTTTTGGAACGCTTTTGCACGCGCTCTGAGGAGGGACGAGGGGAGGGGGGGAGGAATAAGCAGAGGACAAAGGTGAGAGGGGCGACGAAGGTGAGAGGGGCGACGAAGGTGAGAGGGGCGACGAGAGTGAGAGGGGAGGGCTACAACAGGTCTTCCTCACGGCGGCCCAGCCGAGCGTCTGTGTGGGATTTTCTTTTTGCGCAAGTAGATTTTGGCGCCAAATTGGCGCTTACGGCTGTTCTCCCGGGAAAGCTAAGACGTACTGCCCGGCTGGACCGTATCACACACCCTACCTTTGGACAGCACAATTGGGTGCCAAATTTAGCTGGGGCCGTTCCGGAGGCTAGCAGAGGAATCGGACGTTTTCCCGCGGGGAGAAACCCGCGGGCCTTTTACTCGCACGAGAATGTTTTTCGGCCCTCTCACCTTCCCTAGAAGCAGGGAGGTGCAGAGCAAAGGGGAGCGGGGCGACAAGGGTGAGAGGGGCGACAAAGGTGAGAGGGGCGACGAAGGTGAGAGGGGCAACGAAAGTGAGAGGGGCGCCCCCGTTCTCCTGCTGCTCCCCCTTATCTTCTCGCTCCCTCCGAAGGGGGAGGGAGTGCACAAGACCTGTCCTTTGCACAACAAAAAAAACTTCGGCGCGCGTTTTTTCCGCGGGAAAACATCTGTTACCCCTGCTTCCAGGCTTTTCCGGTGGAACGTGCCTTTTTTAGCTATATCGCTCCCAAGATTTGACCATATCACACAACCCCCTTCACAAGGAGCAGGGCGGGAAAGGGTCGGAGCGCGCCAGGAAAGTGTGATTTTTTTAATAAAAACTCGACAGTCTTACACTTGGAACCGAAAACTACGAGAGGGAGAGCTGAGAACTAGGAGAGAACTGGGAGCTGGCGAGAGAAGTGGCAGGGGGAAAGGAGGCGCCAAAGAATGTGCGAAATCACGCTGAATCAAAACTCGACAAAGCCAGCCCGCCGGCGCGGGCTGAAGGGGAGCAAAAATGAGTGAAATTTTTTTTGGGAGCCCACAGATTGGGGTGTGGGGGGGGGGCGCCCCCCCCCTCCCCTTTTCTCTTTTCTTCCCCCTGAGCCCCCTGAGCCCGGGGGCTCAAAGAACAGGGGAAGGGCAAGGGGGGAGAAACTACAAAAAAAAATGAAACGCTTCAACTAAGCCCCCCCCCCCCCAACCCCAACGCCGGGCGCCCCCCCTTTGTTTCCTTCCTTGTCAAGACTTTCTAAAATACATTTTTCTGGTACTTTCTTGACTTTCTCTGACCCTCCCCGCTCCTTGCTCACAAAGGGGGGAGGGTAGAGGGGAGGGGAGGCGCATGACAAATTTAAAGGAGGGAGGGGGAGACGAGTGAGGGTGCGCCAAGAAAGTGCAAAATTTTTTTTAAGGCTCGGCGGTCTTACACCTGACACTGAAAACTAGGAGCGGGAGAGGGAAGAGGTGGGGGAGGGGGAAAAGCACAAATTGTCTTAGCCCCCCCCCTCCCGTCTCTCTCCTGCTCCCTATTCTCAGACGGTAGGGGGAGACTAAGATAATTCGTGCTCTTTCCCTCCCCTACCTTTTCCCTCTTACTCTCTCAGTTCTCAGTGCCAAGTGTAAGACCGTCGAGCTTTAATTCAGCGTATTCTTTTTCGCACTTTCTTGGCGCGCCCTCTCTCCCTCTCGCTCTCTTAGTCCTAGCGCCAAGTGTAAGACCGTTGAGCTTTAGGGCGTGGCGCGTCTTTACTCTGTGGGTCGGCGAGGAAAGGGCAGCAGAGGGTGATGCCGGGAAAAAGCCCCGCTTGGCCTTCCTTTACAGAAAAAGACAGCAAAAGCCGGCACGGCGGAGCCTAGGCAGCTTTTTGTAGCTCTTTTCTTTGGTGCTCAGAACCGCGATGATTAGTAGGTGTTATTTTTGTGACCTGAGAAGAAATTTGCAAAGAGACTCGTTTAATTATTCTGATTAAAAAAGATCCAAAAAAACAATCTACAAGATGTGCCTTTTTTTGCTTTTTCTGCACGTGCTGTGCACCGGTCGTGTCTGGGGAAGAGGGGGAAGTCGTGACGTCTGTTTTGCTCACTGTCCTTCCTGTTTTCTGACTAGCACAGTGCTCACCACCCAGCTCGGCGCGCCGTTGGCGAAGCAGACGTACATTCCTGTTTGTCTGTCTTGTAATATCTTTACTGCTCGTGGCTCGTCTTCTTCATTATTGCAAGTTATCACCCAGACCAGCTTCACATTACCATCGGGCAATACCTCGTAGCGATCTCTGTGTATAGAGGAGTATGGCAGAAAAGAACCGTACCACCCTGACAATTTTCTTTCGCTGCTGATGTACGTTGATTCAAAATACAAGTTTGCAGACTTGGGCCTCGGGCAGAGACGATACAGCCACAGCTGGCTAGGGCGGACTGCCGGCGGTAAAACTAAGAGAGTGCTGCTTACTTCGAGAACACGTTGGTTCGCAATCGTGGTGCGCGATACCGTCGTCACCATGCCGGGCCCTTTGCCATAAAGCGTTCCTTGCAAGTGACACACCCCTCCGTTCGAGGGACGGAAGCACAGCACCGCATCGCTGTCGGCACCGGCAGGATACAGTCCCGGACCTGGAGGAGGCCGGATTGTGCGTTCGCTACTCTCTGCATTCGGATATTGGTTCTTCCAGGATTCAAAGGCCGCGCTCTGGCTCGTCCAGCCAAAGCACTCAAACATTTTTGCGTCCAGTACATAGACTTCAACCGCCGCTCGCTCCTGCAGGGCGCGCAGGCGCGCTACCTCCAGACGCAGTTCGGCCAGCTCCTGTCAAAAACAGGCAATAAGAGAAAAGTCTTTTATCTGTTTTTTATCGTTTCTTTGCGAAATGTACCCGCGCCTCGCCCTCACGTGTCTGTGGGCGCAAAGTCACGCGGAGGCCAGCCCAGACAAGGACGAACCCTTTGGCTGGCTCCTTGCAAGGCCGCAACCGCAGTGCCTCGCCGTTGCCTATTTCACAACCATACTGTCTTCGAGCGTTTTTTTTGGCTAAGCTGTCTGCTGGAGATAGCATTACAAAAAAAGCAGAGGCATCCAGAGGAGACCCGAGCTCAGCGAAACGACCGCGGCGCGTAACTCGTCTTCGTCCACGTCGCCCTCAGCCCGAATGCTGCCCTGCCAATGGGCCTGCGCGCCGGGCTCGGTGGTGCTGCCGGTACGAGCGCCGCATTCTCGGGTCGTCGCTTCAATCTCTAAACAGCGGCCTGCCTCGCGCAGGCTTAGATGTAAAAAGCCGTCTGCGCCATGCTGTGACGCAGTTAGCGTCAGCGAGGCGGCACTGTCGCTCTCTTTGGCACTCGCTGCCATTTACAAATGTTCGGACTGCAAGAGGCCACTCTCTTTTCGCGCCTTTTGTACCCCCATAGTCAAACTCTTACCCCTTTTTTTTTCCCCTCTCATCTTTTCCCTTCCCCAACTAGAAAAGGGAAAGCGAAGAGGCAGGGAGGAGGAAGCACGGATTGTGTCTGAGAATCGGGAGCGGGAGTGGGAAGGGGGAAGGGCGGTGGGCGCGCTTCGCCGGTGTACACAAAAAATTAATGAAAAGAATCCTCGACAAAGTTTTAATTTTGACAATGAGAACTAGGAGAGGGAGAGGGAAGAGGGGGGGGGGAGCAAGCACGATCTGAATGTGCCCTCCCCGTCTGAAAACAGGAGAGCACTTTCTTTGCGCGCCCCCGCCCCTCCCCCTTCCCCTCCCCATTCCCTGCTCCTTAAGCCTCCTGGGCTCAGGGGGGAGAGGGAAGAGCACGAATTGTCTAACCCCCCGTCTGAGAACAGGGAGTGGAAAAGGGAAGGGGTGGCGCCAGAGAATATGCGAAATACGCTGAATTAAAGCTCGACAAAGTCTTACACTTGATACTGAAAACTAGGAGAAGGAGAGGCAAGGGGCGGGGGAGGGGGGCGCGCTTCGCCGGTGTACAAATAAAAAAAGTTCTTGACAAAGTTTTCGTTTTGGCACTGAGAACTAAGAAAGGGATAAAAAAAGGGGAGGAGAGCGCGCCAAGAATTTGCAAAATACGCTGAATTAAAGCTCGACAAGGGGGAAGAGAAGAGAGAGGGGGAAGGGGTGTCAAGTATTTATTTTTCTTAGCTTTTGCGCCATTCCCTGTCCCCCTTGCCTTGCTCCTTGAGCCCCTAGGCTCAGGGGAGGGAGGGAGAGGGAAGAGTGACAGAAAGAATCTTTGAATAAAAAAGGGGGAAGGGCGCCCCTCCCCGGCAAATCCAGGCCCGAAAAATGGAGGGGGGGAAGGGCCCGTCATAAGCTCAGTGCCATCTTCTTAGTTTTGTTTGGGCGCCCCCCTCCCCCTCTAAGAACAGGGCGCAGGAGAGGAAAGTGGCAGGGGAGGGAAAGGGGGGAGGGGGGCGCCAAGAATGTATAAATTTTTGTTATTAAAGCTCGACAAAGCGTTACACTTGGCATTGAACACTACAAGAAGGAAAGGAAAGAGGCCGGGGAGGAGGAAGCATGAAATTGTCTTAGTCCCCCGTCTGAGAATCGGGAGCGAGAGTATGTTTGCGCGTGCAAACGCATCCAAAAAAAATTCTTTTTTCCACTTTTCATATTCCCGCAGATATTTCCGCAGATCCTGCAGAGGGAAGAAGCAGGGAAAGAAGAAGCACGAATTGTCTTAGTCCACTGCCTGAGAATCGGGAGCGGGAGCGGGCGAGAGAAGTGGCACGGGGGGGGCCGCGCCAAGAAAATGTAATTTACGCTGAATTAAAGTTCCACAAAGTCTTACACTTGACACTGAGAACTATGAGAGGGAGAAATTTTTTTTTATTAAAGCTCGACGGCCTTACACTTGGGCACTGAAACTAGGAGCAGAGCACCGCGCTCCAGCACGACCCTGCGGCGGATGGTACTGCCCCCGTGGTCAATGTGCCAGGAGAACAAGGGCCTTGCTACCCCGACGGCGTCCTGACGGCGTCCTGTCCGTGCCATGGCTCGGCCATCATCGTGCGCAAGGTCAGAAAAATATGAAAAGAGGGAAAAAAATTTGCCCGACAACAAAACAAAACAGACGAGGGGGGGAAAAGGGGGGTGGAGGAAGGGGAAGGGAGGAAGAAAGGGGCGGGATGTACATTTCCCCGCTCCCCCCTCGTCCCTCTGTTCCCCTTGTCCCCTGCTTATTCCTCCCCCCCTCCCCTCGTCCCTCCTCAGAGCGCGTGCAAACGCGTTCCAAAAAAAATTGTTGCTTTCCACTTTTCATATTCCCGCAGATATTTCCGCAGATCCTTGCAGAGGGAAGAGGCAGGGAAGGAGGAAGCAGGGGCGCGCTAAGAACGTACAAAAAAAGAAATAATTAAAAAGAAATCCCTGACAAAGTTTTAATATTGGCACTGAGAACTAGGAGAGGGAGAGGGAAAGGGCAGGGGAGGAGGCGCGCCAAGAAAATGTAATTTACGCTGAATAAAAGCTCGACGGTGTCCTGTCCGTGCCATAGCTCGGCCACCGTGCGCAAGGTCAGAAAAATATGAAAAGAGGGGGGGGGGGGGGAGAGCGCTAAGAATGTACAAGAAAAAATTAATAAAAAAAAATACTGACAAAATTTTAATCTTGGCACTGAGAACTAAGAGAGGGAGAAGGAAGGGGCGGGGGGGAGGATTAAGCACGATCTGTCTTGCCCCCAGTCTGAGAACGTGTACAGGGAGGGGCGGGGTGTGCTCCCCTTTCCCCTCGTCCCTTGTTTGCGCGTGCAAACACGTTCCGAAAAAAAAATTCTTTTCCACTTTTCATATTTTTCCTATTTCCGCGGGTCTTGCGCACCGTGCTCCAGCACGACCCTGCTGCGGATGGATGGGCGGTGGTTAATGTGCTAGGAGGACAAGGGCCTCACTACCCCGACGGCGTCCTGTCAGTGCCATGGCTCGGCCACCGTGCGCAAGGTCAGAACAATATGAAAAGAGGAAAAGAAAAAAAATTTCTGCCCGACAAAAAAAAACAGACGGGGGGAAGAAGGGGGGAGGGAGTAGAGGGGAGAGAGGAAGAGGGGTAGGGGCGCGCCTCGCCGGTGTACACGAAATTAATAAAAAAAATCCCTGACAAAGTTTTAATCTTGGCACTGAGAACCAAGAGAGGGAGCGGAAAAGGGAAAGGGGCGCGCCAAGAGAGTGCGAAAAAGAATACGCTGAATCAAAGCCCGACGGTCTTACACTTGGGCACTGAAAACTAGGAGAGGAGCACCGTGCTCCAGCACGACCCTGCGGCGGATGGTACTGCCCCCGTGGTCAATGTGCCAGGAGGACAAGAGCCTCACTAACCCGACGACGCCCTGTTCGTGCCATGGCTCGGCCACCGTGCTCAAGGTCAGAAAAATATGAAAAGAAAAAAAAATTTTGCCCGAAAACAAAGGGAACAGACGGGGGGGATAGAAGGGGGGAGAGACGGAGGAAGAAGAAGGGGGGGAAGAAGGGGGCGGGGTGTGCTCCCCCCGTCCCCCTCTCGTCCCTCTGTTCCCCTTGTCCCCTGCTATCTTCCCCCCCCCCTCCCTTCGTCCCTTGTTTGCGCGTGCAAATGCGTTCCAAATTTTTTTTTTCCACTTTTCATATTTTTCCTATTTCCGCAGATCTTGCGCCCCGTGCTCCAGCACGACCCTGCGGCGCATGGATGGGCGTTGTTCAATGTGCCGGGAGAACAAGAGCCTCACAACCCCCGACGGCGCGCCGTCCGTGCCATGGCTCGGCCACCGTGCGCAAGGCTCAATCTGTGTCTCCCCCCTCTGTCCCTTGCACTTTGAGCCCCCCGGGCTCAGGGGGGTGGGAAGGAGTAGAGGGGAGAGAAGAAGAGGCAGAGGGAAGGGGGGAGAGCACGAATTGTCTAGTCCCCCGTCTGAGAGCAGAGAGCGGGAGCGGAAGAGGGAGGGCAGGGGCGCGCTTCGCCGGTGTACAAGAAAAATTTAATAACAAGTTTTACTGACAAGATTTCAATCTTGGCACTGAGACCCCAAAAGAGGGAGAGGGAAAGGGCAGAGGCCGCGCCAGGAAAACGTAATTTACGCTGAATTAAAGCTCGACGGTCTTACGCTCGGGCACTGAAAACTATGAGCAGAGCACCGTGCTCTAGCACGACCTGCGGCGAATGGATGGGCGGTGGTCAATGTGCCAGGAGGACAAGAGCCCCTTCACTTACCCCGACGGCTTCCTGTCCGTGCCATAGCGCAGCCACCGTGCGCAAGGTCCGCGGGAATATGAAAGGAGGGAGGGGGTTAGTGGAGGCGTTGCATGTATTTATTTCTTTTGCAGCTTCTGCGCCCTTCCCCTCCCCCTTTCTTCCCTGCTCCTTGAGCCCCCTGGGCTCAGGGGGGTAGGAGAGAGTAGAGGGGAAAGAAGAAGAGGCAGGGGAAGGGGGGGAGAGCACGAATTGTCTAGTCCCTCGTCTGAGGATCGGGAGCTAGAGGGAAAGAGGAGGGTAGGGGCGCGCTTCGCCGGTGTACAAGAAAAAACCACGCGAGAAAAAATTACTGAAAGAAAGAATTTTAATCTTGGCACTGAGAACGTGTACAGGGAGGGGCGGGGTGTGCTCCCCCCTCCCCGTGCCCCCTCTCGTCCCTCTGTTCCCCCTTGTCCCCTGCTATCCCCCCCCCCTCGTCCCTTGTTTGCGCGTGCAAACGCGTTCCAAAAAAAAGCTTTCTTTTCCACTTTTCATATTCCCGCAGATCTTGCTAGGAGGACAAAAGCCTCACTACCCCGACGGCGTCCTGTCCGTGGCATGGTTTGTATATATTTCCTTTAATAAATGTTATACCTCCACTCTTGGCGCTAGCGCTGTGAGTTGTTTTTGATATGGTCGAAAAAGGCAGTACCAAAAGCATTTCGGCACAGTGCCTTTCTTAGCCATATCACTTCCATGTTTCGGCCATATCACGACAGGTACTTTGCAGTTCTCGAGAGCGATGGACGCCAAGTCTACTACTAATACAGCGTGCCGGCACACAGCGTGTTAAGACTTCTGCAAGCCGTCGTCGGACCCTGATTCATCACCCGGCGGCAGCTCGTGCAAGACCGAGGATGCGGCGGACCATTTCAGCACGCCGAGGTCCAGCCCCTGCGGGATCGCGAAACCTTTGTACTGGTCGAGCGTTGTATGCCTCGGCTTGAGGCAGTTGCCGTTCGGGGCCTGCGGCCAGCCGCGGAAAATGGTGTAATGGACGCAGAGGCAAACCCGGCCGTCGACGCCTACCTCCAGCTTTTTTTGCTTGATAACAGCGGGTGTGTAATTGATTTCAAAAATTAACGGAAAAAGGGCTCGGCCGGGAAAGAAATACGTGACGGCCTGCGCTCCTGGTCGCGCTCATCAGCACGCGGCACCAGTTCCAGCCGCAGGCCCGGGGCTAGGATAGCACTGTTGTCCGCGCAGACCCGCAGTGCGTTGGCGTCCGTCGCGATTGTGCGGTAGACCCCCGCCGCACTCTGGCCCGCTGAGCTGGGCAGAGTGACCTCGAAGCACCCTGCGCCGAACACAAAGGCGCTGCCGCGTAGCACCGCGGTGTCTCTCAGCTCCAGCCGCAACCAGCCGTCGGCCCCGTGCACAGTCTCTTGCGGGCGGGCTCCTCTGCACAGCTAGCGCTAGCGTTGTCGGTAGATGGTGCGGCCCCCATATATATTTGCTGTGCGTAGCCTGCAGGCGACAGGGAAACGAAAAAAGGTGTTTGCACGAAATTTGTCGCCAAATTTGCGTATGTGTGCGCCTGGCATGATATAGCCGAAAAAGGGGGGAGGGGTGAGGGACGCGTGTCAAGATTTGTAAAATTTCCTTTTATTAAAGCTTGACAAAGTCTTACAGTTGGCACTGAGAACTAAGAGAGGGAGAGGGTGTCAACATTCTGCAGCGTCGAGTTCGTAATCTTGTCGCAGCCCGTCGAATTCAGGCGCTCGTAGCGGGGTTCCGGATGATGTCCAGGCTGCCGATCGCAGAGAATGCAGCTGGCCCTCGCTTTGCTTCGATCTAGCGCCCGGCGTCATCTTTAAGTTCAGTAACTTCACGGTTGCGAACAATTTCTGCGTATTTCGCTCAGTCTTCAAGAAACTCCAGCGTTTCTTTCGCATTCCACCAGCGCCCTTTGCATTTCTTGTCTATGTACTGCTTGGTTTTTTTGAAGAGAGATGATGCGCCCCGCTGCCCGTCTACAACGTCATCCTCGTCCTCGAGCATACAACCGATAATGCCATAGAAACCGCCATACGAAGATATTTGCATAAGATTATACTCTTGCCCCACGTGGCAAAGCAAGAAGTCGCAATGGTGATACGTTGTGTCTACAGAGCACAGCGCTACGGATTCAAACTTAATTTCAGCTAGTGGAGTAAGTTCTCCTGTCGGGCCTGAAAAGACCACTTTCAGATTGCGGCCTTTTTCAGGCTCGTACTTTTGCATTATCTTTTGAAGGACTGGCCGGCTGGAACGTACGCGCGCGCATAATTGCATTCAGCCGCTTGTTTCCCCTTAGCGACGCCTGCGTACGTCTCCTGACTGGTAAGGCATATGGTGAGACCCTCTCAGTGCCCCGAGCGTAAGACCGTCGAGCTTAAACTCAGCGTAGATTACGTTTTCCTGGCGCGGCCTCTGCCCTTTCCCTCTCCCTCTCTCTATTCTCAGTGCTAAGATTGAAATTTTGTCAGTAAAACTTTTTATTATTTTTTTTTGTACACCGGCGAAGCGCGCTCCTGCCATCCGCTCCCGCTCTCTGCTCAGACGGGGGACTAGACAATTCGTGCTCTCCCCCCCTCCCTTCCCTCTGCCTCTTCTTCTCTCCCCTCTACTCCCTCCCCCCCTTCTTCCCCTCGTCTGTTTTTTTTTTGTTATCGGGCAAAAAAAAATTTTCTTGTCCTCTTTTCATATTTCCGCAGGTCTTGCGCCCCTGCTCCTCCTTCCCTGCTTCTCCCCTCTGCAAGGATATGCGGAAATATCTGCGGGAATATGAAAAGTGGAAAGCAACAATTTTTGTTGGAACGCGTTTGCACGCGCTCTGAGGAGGGACGAGGGGAGGGGGGGAGGAATAAGCAGAGGACAAAGGTGAGAGGGGCGACGAGAGTGAGAGGGAAGGGCTTCGGCTGGGTCTTCCTCACGGTGGCCCAGCCGAGCGTCTGTGTGGGATTTTCTTTTTGCGCAAGTAGATTTTGGCGCCAAATTGGCGCTTACGGCTGTTTCCCCGGAGGCTAGCAGAGAAATCGGGCGTTTTCCCGTGGGGAGAAACCCGCGGGCCTTTTACTCGCACGAAAATGTTTTTCGGCCCTCTCTCTCACTTTCCCTAGAGGCAGGGAGGTGCAGAGCAAAGGGGAGCGGGGCGACAAAAGTAGTCATTTTTCAAACCCTCCCTTGAGCCCGAGGAGCTCAAGGAGCAGGGAAGGGGAAGGATGAATGGCGCAGAAGCTACAAACAAACTAAATTGCATGCAACGCTTAGTTTTTAGTGCCAAGATTAAAAGTTTGTCACTGCCATATCATTCCAGGCGCACACATATGTAAATTTGACGACAAGTTTCGCGCGCAAAGTAATTTGTACTTTTTCAGCGCGCCCCTTCCCTCTCCCCCCCCCCCCTCCCTCTTTCCTTTTCCTCCCCCTGCTCCTTGAGCCCTTTGGGCACAGGGGAGGAAAGGGAGAAGGGTAAAAGGATTTTGGGATGTAGGGGGGGGGCGGCGCCCCCTCCCTGCAGATTTAGCTCAGTGGTATCTTCTTAGTTTTTTTTTTGGTTCCGCCCCCTGTTCTTTGAGCCCCCGGGCTCAGGGGGCTCAGGTGGAGAAAAGAAAGGGGGGGGGGCGCCCCCCCCCTTTCACCATCTCTTTCGCCCCTCCATCTCTGATCCCCGTTTCCTCCAGGGGCGCACTAAAAAAGTACAAAACGCTGAAGTAAATTTCGACAGTCTTAGACTTGGCACCGGTAGGCTAGCAAATGGAAGGGAGGGATGAGGGGAGAGGAGGGGGGGGGGGGCTCAAAGAATGGGGGAAGGGCAAGGGGGGAGGGGGAGAGCGCAGAAGCTAGAAAAAAACATGAAACGCCTCAACTAAGCCCCCCCCCTCCTTCTCCCTCAATTGAAATTTCTTGATGGCGCTTTCAGCAAAGGCTGCTTGGCGGTTTGTGCATGCGATATGGCCAAAGAAGGCAGTGTTTCCAGGCTTTTCCGGCAATACTGCCTCTTTCCGGCCGTATCATTCCAGCACATACACAAATTTGGCGACAAATCTTGTGCCAAAAAAAGAAGAGAGAAAGAGAGGTCTGCGCGAATGTCTGACGAACTTTTTTTTTGTGTAGTACTAAACACGATAGCCCAACCCAACCTTCGCGCACACTATGCCCTCGAAGCACGCAATTTCACCTACCTCGCCCGTGTCCAAGCGCGCCAAGCTGGCTGAACCAGACGTTGACCCTCAACCAGCTAATCTCGGCCTGCCGGAAGTTGCCTATGCCGGCTACGAGTTCGGGGATCCCGACAGAACCGTTCCGCTCGAGGTGTTTACCCAAAGACTCAACGAAGGCCTCGACGGCGCCGATCGTGTGGCCGAGTTGTGTATCTCTTCTTGTCGCCAAGGAAAATACGTACAGGTCGAGCTACGCGTGAGTGGCCACAGTCTGCAGATGGTCACGGTGCTGCGTGCTCGCCGTCGAGTGTACAAGGACACACCGCGAGAAGAACTACGGGCCTACCTCCAGCAACAAGTTACCAGCTGCCTCTCTGACGAAACCCTCCGTTGGTTGCGCGACGAGGTCAAGATTCACGGCGCGCAGGTGGATTGCAAATTGCACACGAGCTTAGATCCGCACGACGACAAGAAAAACATCGACAATTGCTTGGACGTGGAGTACGCTACGCGCTACTTGCAATCGATCACGCCGCCGCACCCCGCGCTGCCAAAGTTCAAGGCAATTTATCGCACTCAGGATGCCAGCCTGCTTTCGCCAGAAGTCCTGGACGGCTTGGGCCAGGAGCTGGACACCAAGTTCAAGCGCCACGAATCGGTGGAGTACTCGCTCGAACTCAAGCTGTTCCAGTCGCAGCTTGCGCCGTTAGCCCAGGGTAAGCAGAAGATCGGCACTCTCTGGCTAGTGATTGACACGAATCCTTATCACCACCTGGTACAAGTGTACCTAAAACTTCGCGACCGTTGTACTCGCTCTGGCAGACCCGCCGCCGATGCTACCGTCTTGCACGCACAACGCTGTTTGGATATTTGGCAAGCCCAGGACGTCCGCGCTTACATCCTAGGCCACGTCCAACTGTTTACCGGACAGACTACGCTGGCTTGGCTCAAGAAAGTCGTAAAGATTGTTGGCTCGGTCGACAGTTTGCAAGCGCGCCTGGACCCTACCCAGACCACCAGAAATTACGACGGCAGCGCACGGATGTACAAGCTCTTCCGTCCCAAGATGAGCTCGGCCCTGCCGCTACACCCCGAATTGCTCAGCGAGGCGGAACACATGCTCACCTACGGCGCAACGGCTAACAGCGACGACGAACTCGAGGAATCGCTCGGCACACAAGTAGACAGGTAGGAAAAAAAAGAAAACAGAAGGAGGTGGAGAGAGAGCGCGCCAAGAAAGTGCGGAAAAATACATTTCTTTATTAAATTCCAACCGAGTCTGACTTGGCACCGGGTAGGCCAGCCACGCTACACTTTGGCCAACAGCCCTGCCTTGTTCGCGGGCGTGCTCTGCTGCTTTTTCCTCGTGGAGGCGTAGCTGCAAGTCAAACCTGCCTTGGTACTTCTGCATGGCTTTGGCCAGGGGCTTGAGCACGCGGGGGCGGTCCCCGAGGGCCGTTGCGTCCAGCACTATGGTTTGCAGGCCGTGCTGGATCTGATACTGCAGCGAGCGCAGCCACAGCTCGGCTTTGCTGCGCTCTTCGGCGCCCAGACGCACGGCAGCAGGGGACTCGATGTTATTGACATCATCGCGCAACTTGCGCTTGCGTCCGGCCATATTAACAAAATGAATTAAATTTCGACACTCACTCTTAGAATTGGCACCGGGGGCTAAACGAATGGAACAGGGGAGAGAAAGTGATATGGCCGAAAAAGACAGCGTTTCTAGGCTTTTTGGCAATACTGTCTTTTTCGGCCGTATCATGCCAGGCGCATACATACGCAAATTTAGCAACAAATTTTGTGCAGAAAAAATTGTGTGTAATTAAAACTCGACAAAGTCTTTAAGTGTACGCTCTCCTGCTCCCTGTCAGCCCCGCCTACGAGCAAGCGCGCGGGCGCAAAAGGAAGCGACATCAGGGCGCCGACGAGCGCAAGCAAGCCGGGGCTTGGCTGGGCTCGTTGCAGTACCAAATTAGGCACGGCTTACAACCGATAGCGCTGGACGTGACGGCCCTTGGTGGGCGTCCTCGTGTGCTCAGAACCTTGACGAAGGTGATGAAAAAGCACAAGGGCAAGTTTGATTTGCAGCTGCGCCTCCGCGAGGAAAAGCACTTGGAGCAAGAGAGCCTGGCCGTTTGTCAGAGTCTGGCGTGGCTTGCCTATCCACTGGCGCGCAGCCTGGAACTGCAAGGACTGCGCGGGGTTCTTTGCAAGCTGCCGCGCCACGAAGAGGGGCGCCTGGTGCTGGCAGACTGCCAAGAAGCCACCTTGGTGCTTGAAGGCCCACCTAAACAGCTGAGTCTGCTGGACTGCGTCGCTTGTGTCACGACCCTAAAGCCGACCCCGATAGGCTGGTTCTACGACGACGGGCACATAGACGAAGCCATCAGGCTCGAATACACGCTCGGAGCTCGCGCTGTCCAGCAGCGCAATCGGCTCCAGCACTTAGAGTTTCCCTGTGTAGAAAGCATGGAAGTGCAGCAGAATTTGGATCAGGCCAGGACTTGAGCTGGCCTGGCTTGGATTTATCCAAGGACGACTATGAATTTGTAACGTCCCTTCGACTCCGCTTCAACCGCGCCGCCGACGACGAACGAATACGGCTCTTGGCAGAAGCAGGCCTGCCACGAGACACGGCGCGTTTAGTGGTAGAGTATGTCCCACTGATCTGTACAGTGGGGAGCAAGCGACTGCGTCAAAGTTTGTTGCAGGGTCGCATCCTTTACCCAAATTCAAATTCAGATTCAAATTCAGATTCAGATTCAGAACCATATGATGATATGGATGAACGTGACCTTGGGGTGGGCACGTTGGAGTTGGAGGGGTTTGCTCTGGAAACTCACGACGTGCTCTACGTGCTTTGTGATTATCTGCAGCCTTTTCATAAGACAAGGCTCCGAATGGTCAATTGCACGCTTGCGCGGCCGGCGGACACACTAGCTTGGGCCAGAGCTTTCCGATCTATCCAAGAGCCCGGGGACATTTTTTTGGACTCGTGTGCGTATCAAACCAGCACTGAATCCGAGCGGCTAGGCTTGCTCGACCAAGCCATGACCCATGAAAGCCCGGCTCCGTGTGGGTAGAGCTCTGTGGGAACATTGTTTGCATGTAGGGCAGATCGTAGTAGGTTAGGGGGTCCTTTGCCGAAAGCAAAAAGAGAGTGCCCGGGGAGTCCAGAAGATTGTGAGAGCAGTGAGGCCAGAAACAGAAGCGAGTCCAAGGCGTACATCACGCGATTAGTGATCCAGGGCAAGTCCAAAGCGTGGGGTCGCATCTCCCAGATGGACGTTGCACAGCTGCAGGCGGGCTCGCGGCCCCGCGGGAAGTGACGCCTTACTGCTGCCAGCAGCTTCCCCGCCAAGGCTCGTTTTCTTTTCCGCGCCTGCGCCCCGGCTACGCCAGCGCACAGAATGTCACAAAACACCTGACGCAACTCCTGGTCGGAACACACCGTCAAGGCGCGGAAGTTTACAAGAGGGGTCACGGCAGCCTCGATCTGTTGCGCGTCTGCTTTTCCGAAGAATTCCAAGCACGATAGTATATCAAGATCGCTTGGAGTGCTATGGCTGCGCTGAATGCTCCAGTGTTGAATCATCTTACGGTGGGCAGACCCGGCTCAAGCTCTTCCATGCTAACTCACAAATCAGCCAGCCGGTGAGCGTGGCCCACGCCAAGAGCCTGAGCAATGCCGAGGAAGAAGACGAAGCTAAGAAATACACGTCCGACAAGACCAGAAACAACGTCAGCCCAAGCGACAACCCCTCGTACAGACCCGCCATGGCCATAGCCACCCAGCTGGCGCGGGCTGGAATGGAGAAAAGCTGGGGGGGGGGGCGCCAAAGAATACGCAAAATACGCTGAATTAAAGATCGACAAAGTCTTACATTTGACACTGAAAGCTCGTTCTATTTTTGGAGCAGGATGTGGCTGTAGGGGGGGGGGGCACGCCCCCCCCTCTCCCTTATCATTCTTCTTTCCCCGAGGGAGGAAAACTTGCTGCTGCGCTTGTTCTTTGGCTCCCGTTTCACTTAAGGATTTGCCAAATACAAGCAAAGAATCGATGCTGTTGCTGCTGACGACGAGCGTCCTGCTGCTGCTGGTCCGCTCTGTGAGGGGCGCCTGCGATTGCTACGGCTGCACTAGTACGGTGACAGTGAGTACGAACGCGTGGCTCCCCGCTCCCAGCGCATGCTCGGACCCGAGCCACGCCCTGGCCGTGAGCAATTTGCGCATTGCTTCGACGGACGACTCTACTTTCGACGTGAGGGGCTGGACGAATTCCAGCCGGGAGTACTATTACACGGCCCTGAGCGACAGCGGCGTGACGTGCTTTAACCTGGGAGCGGACACGGACGTGGGCGTGACGGCCGACATGCGCCTGCAGGTGACGTGCAAGAACCAGTTTTTTAGTTGTCCCCTGACGTACGAGGTGCAGTACGCCTGCCGCAAACTGGACCCGTGCAGCTGTCCCACGTGCACAGACAACACAACGGTGCCCGCAGGCACCTCGGACGAACTCAGCCCCAACCTCAACTGCACCAACGGCCTGTACTTGGAAAAGCTGCAGGTCCGGGCGCTGAACGCGGGCTGGACTGTGTCTCCGGACTTGTTTACGGTGCGCACGCGCACGGCGCGAGGCGCGACCACGTACGCGATAGGGCCGTCGTTGCTCGAACCCAACTCTTGCTTCTCGTACACGAACCCTCCCGGCGATTATATTGATAGTGCGAATGTGTACATCTATGTCAAGTGCGAGAACGCGGAGCGTCCCTGCTTGTTAGAGTTCGTGGGCAAGGCGCGCTGCCGCGACCCGCCGACCACGACGAGCGCGCCGGCCCAAACCAGCGCGGCGGCCCGCACAGTGGGACCGGGGGCGGCCGCGCTGGTGTTCGGGGTGGGCCTGGCCCTGCTCACGTAAACACACCACACTGCAGGGGCTTTGTCGTGGTTAGTGGGGGGGGGGAGAGAGAGAGGGCGAATGTATTTTTTTAATAATTACAAAACAACAACTTAATTAAAAAGCAACATCTTCAGCAAAATTCTCTGTGCTGAGAAGATCGTGCTCTTTGTCAGGGACGCAAATTTGGCGACAAACTTTGTGCAAAAAAAAGAAGAGGGAAAGAGAAAGAGAAAAATCCTCTTGCAGAAGAAAAAAAGGGGAGGGGGAACGGAGGGAAGAGGCAAGAAAGAGGGAAGAGGGGGGGGGGGCGAGAGAGAGTGGCGCCCCCGTTCTCTTCTCTTCCCCCTTTCTTCCCCGCCCCCCTTCTTCTCCCCCTCCCCCTTCTCTCCCCCCTCCCCCTTATCTTCCCGCTCCCTCCTCCCTCCGAAGGGAACAAAAGTGCGCAAGATTTGTCATTTGCGCAACAAAAAAAATATTTTGGCGCGCGTTTCTTTCCACGGAAAAACGACCGCTAAAACCCCGCGGAAAGAGACCGGAGCGGTCCGTTCATTTGGCGCTAAGTTTGGCACGACTATGATACGACCGGAAAAGGCAGTGCTTCGTTGTTTCGTAGAACTGGGGGCGCGCTAAGAATTTACAAGAAAAATAGCGCGAAATAAAATCCCTGACAAAATCTCAGGCTTGGCACTGAGAAGGGAGCGCGCCAAGAAAATGTAATTTACGCTGAATTAAAGCTCGACAAGGCATTACACTTGACACTTGCAACGGCACCCTCAGGCTGCCGCAGCATCCGGCCCACTTCATATTATTGCGGTAGCCTATGTCAGAACACCGGCCGGCAACGTCTGTGCCATAGCTCGCGCCACCGTGCGCAAGGCCGGGAAAATAGTTTCGTTGCAATTCTGCCCCTTGCTCTTTGAGCCCCCCGGGCTCAGAAGGTGGGGAAGTCGAGGGGAAGGCACGAAACAAATCTAAGGTGAGAGGGGCGACGAAGGTAAGAGGGCGCGACGAAAGTGAGAGGGGCGACGAGAGTGAGAGGGAAGAGCTACAACAGGTCTTCCTCACGGCGGCCCAGCCGAGCGTCTGTGTATGATTTTCTTTTTGCGCAAGTAGATTTTGGCGCCAAATTGGTGCTTACGGCTGTTTCCCCGGGAAAGCTAAGACGTACTGCCCGGCCGGACCTGCCGGGCGCACCCTACCTCCGGACGGCACAATTTGGCGCCAAATTTAGCTGGGGCTGTTCCGGAGGCTAGCAGAGAGATCGGACGTTTTCCCGCGGGGAGAAACCCGCGGGCCTTTTACTCGCACAAAAATGTTTTTCGGTCCTCTCACCTTCCCTAGAGGCAGGGAAGTGCAGAGCAAAGGGGAGCGGGGCGACAAAGGTAAGAGGGACGACGAAAGTGAGAGGGGCGACGAGAGTGAGAGGGAGGGCTACAACAGGTCTTCCTCACGGCTGCGTTGGGGCGTCTGTTTGCGATTTTCTTTTTGCGCAAGTAGATTTTGGCGCCAAATTTGCGCTTACGGCTGTTTCCCCGGGAAGGCTAAGATGTACTGCCCGGCTGGACCGTATCACGCACCTACCTCCGGACGGCACAATCTGGCGCTAAATTTAGCTGGGGCCGTTCCGGAGGCTAGTAGAGAGATCGGACGTTTTCCCGCAGGGAGAAACGGTACGCTTTTCACTCGCACGAAAATGTTTTTCGGCCATCTCACCTTCCCTAGAGACAGGGAGGTGCAGAGCAAAGGGGAGGGGGCGACGAAGGTGAGAGGGGCGACGAGAGTGAGAGGGGCGATGAGAGTGAGAGGGAGGGCTACAACAGGTCTTCCTCACGGCGGCCCAGCCGAGCGTCTGTGTGGGAATTTTTTTTTGCCCAAGTAGATTTTGGCGCCAAATTGGCGCTTACGGACGTTTCCCCGGGGAAGCTAAGACGTACTGCCCGGCTGGACCCTGGCGGGCGCACCCTACCTCCGGACGGCACAATTTGGCGTCAAATTTAGCTGGGACCGTTCTAGAGGCTCAAGGAGCAGGGGGGAGGGGAAGGGCGCAGAAGCTGCAAAAGAATCTCCGAACATGCAACGCCTCCACATGTCGGCCTCCCCTCTGTTCATATCCCCGCGGACCCTGCGCACAGTGGCCGAGCTATGGCACGGACAGGACGCCGTCGGGATAAGTGAGGGCTCTTATCCTCCTAGCACATTGACCACAGGGGCAGTACCATTCGCGCAGGGTCGTGCTGGAGCACGGTCCTCAGCTCCTAGTTTTCAGTGCTCAAGTGTAGGACCGTCGAGTGGGCAGGATGATGCTGCGGCAGCCTGAGAGTGCCGTTGCAAGTGTCAAGTGCAATGCCTTGTCGAGCTTTAATTCAGCGTAAATTACGTTTTCTTGGCGCGCCCCTGCTTCTTCCCTCTGCAAGATCTGCGGAAATATCTGCGGAAATATGAAAAGTGGAAAAGAAATTCGGAACGCGTTTGCACGCGCTCTGAGGAGGGACGAAGGGGGGGGGGGAGCGGAGGGGATGCACATCCCGTCCCTTTCTTTCTCCCTTCCTCTTTCCCCCTCGTCTGTTTCCTTTGTTGTGGGTCGTGCTGGGGCACGGTGCCCCTGAGTGTAAGACCGTCAAGCTTTAATTCAGCGTAAGTGCCCTGCTCCTAGTTTTCAGTTCCCCAATGTAAGACCGTCGAGCTTTAATTCAGCGCATTCTTTTTCGCACTCTCTTGGCGCCCTTACCCTCCACCTTCCCTCCCCCATCGGTAGGCTCCAAGAAAAGTTTACTTATTGTTGTTTCCCGCTCTGAGGAGGGTGCCGTTGCAAGTGTCAAGTGTAATGCCTTGTCAAGCTTTAATAAAAAAAAAATTTCGTACTTTCTTGGTGTCCACCCTCCCCTGTACCCTTTCTCTCTCTCTCTCTCTCTCCTACTTAGGGTCGTGCTGGAAGCACGGTGCCCCTAAGTGTAAGACCGTCGAGCTTTAATTCAGCGTATTCTTTTTCGCACTCTCTTGGCGCCCCTCCCCCTCCCCTTTACATTAATGTTGTGCCTTCCCCCCCCCCTCCTCTACCCCTACTCTCTTTGAGCTTGGGGGGCTCAAAAGGCAGGGGGAGGGGAAGGGTGAATGGCGCAGAGCTACGAACGAAATAAATGCATGCAACGCCTCCACTAACCCCCCCCCCCCGGCCCCCTCCTCTCTTAGTCTTCGGTGCCAAGATTACATCTTTGTCCTGGATTTCTTTTTTCGCGTGATTTTCTAGCGCGCCCCTGCCCTCCTTCTCCCGCTCCCGCTCCCGATTCTCAGACAGTGAGAGAGGACGGGGGGGACAGCACATCCCGCCCCCTTCTTCCCCCCTTTCTCTTCCTCCCTCGGCCGAGCCATGGCACGGACAGGACGCCGTCGGAGTAGTGAGGCTTTTGTCCTGGCGATTGACCACCGCCCATCCATCCGCCGCAGCCGCGGTAGCCTGGGGGTGCTGTTGCAAGTGTCAAGTGTAAGACTTTGTCGAGTTTTAATTTCAGCATGGAGTTATCTTGCAGTTTCTTGGCGCCCCCCTGCCACTTCCTCTCTCTCCTGAGCCTAGGGGGGGAGGACTTAAGGAGCAGGCGAAGGGAAGGGTGAATGGCGCAGAAGCTACAAACAAAATAAATACATGCAACGCTTCTACTAATCCCCCCCCCCCCCTATGCCGGGCGCCTTCCCCCCTTCACTCTTACTGACGCGCAAAAAAGATAGATTAATCTTCTTCGGCCCCCTTCCTCTCTCTCTAGTTTTCAGTGCCAAGACTACAACTCTGTCCTGGATTTTTTTAATTTTTTGGTACACCGGCGAAGCGCGCCCCTGCTCCTCCTTCCCTGCCTCTCCCCTCTTCAAGGATATGCGGAAATATCTGCGGAAATATGAAAAGTGGAACGCAACGATTTTTTTTGGAACGCGCAAACAAGGGACGAGGGGAGGCAGGGAGGTGCAGAGCAAAGGAGAGCGGGGCGACAAAGGTGGGAGGGGCGACGAGAGTGAGAGGGAGGGCTACAACAGGTCTTCCTCACGGTAACACAGCCGAGCGTCTGTGTGGAGTTTTTTTTTTGCGCAAGTAGATTCTAGCGCCAAATTCGCGCTTACGGCCGTTTCCCCGGGGAAGGCTAAGACGTACTGCCCGGCTGGACCCTGGCGGGCGCACCCTACCTCCGGGCGGCACAATTTGGCGCTAAATTTAGCTGGGGCCGTTCCGGAGGCTAGCAGAGAAATCGGACGTTTTCCCGCGGACAGAAACGGTACGCTTTTTACTCACACGAAAATGTTTTTCGGCCCTCTCACCTTGCCTAGAGGCAGGGAGGTGCAGAGCAAAGGGGAGCGGGGCGACAAAGATGAGAGGGGCGACGAAGATGAGAGGGGCGACGAAGGTGAGAAGAGCGACGAAGGTGAGAGGGGCGACGAGAGTGAAGAAGGGCGAGGAGAGTGAGAGGGAGGGCTACAACAGGTCTTCCTCACGGCGGCCCAGCCGAGCGTCTGTGTGTGATTTTCTTTTTGTGCAAGTAGATTTTGGCGCCAAATTTGCGCTTACAGCTGTTTCCCCGGGGAAGCTAAGACGTACTGCCCGGCTGGACCCTGGCGGGCGCACCCTACCTCCGGACGGCACAATTTGGCGTCAAATTTAGCTGGGGCCGTTCTGGAGGCTCAAGGAGCAGGGGGGAGGGGGAGGGCGCAGAAGCTGCAAAAGAAATAGATACATGCAACGCCTCCACAGGTCGGCCTCCCCTCTGTGCATATTTTCCTGACCCTGCGCACAGTGGCCGAGCTATGGCACGGACAGGACGCCGTTGGGGCCGGCCGGGGCTCTTATCCTCCTAGCACATTGACCACGGGGGCAGTACCATTCGCGCAGGGTCGTGCTGGAGCACGGTCCTCAGCTCCTAGTTTTCAGTGCTCAAGTGTAGGACCGTCGAGTGGGCCGGTTGCAACGTCATCGTGACCACGTTCTTCGCGGCGACCACGACCACGTGAGCCTGGGCAGAGAGTCGCGGCGCGGGCCTGTGCAGTGACGGCGGCCCCCGACGCGGGCCTCTGCTGGTGTTGTCGCTGTATATGTGACTGTTGGACGTGCTGGGGGGGGGGGAACTTAGCGGAGGTGTTTCATGTATTTATTTTTTTGTAGCTTCTGCGCCCTTCCCGTACCCCCTCCCTTTCCCCTCTCCTGAATGAAATTTGTCGCTAAATTGTCTGTGTGTGTTCCCCCGGAAAACTTGCCGGTCCTCATTTTCTTAAAACGTGGGGCCGGCTGGTTTATGTACGCACTGGTTCTCGTCCAAAGACCCCGTCCGCTTGCGGATGAAAAAGTTTCACCGACGAGTGTGTGGATATACCTGTCTGGTCCTTTTTTAATTAAAAGAAACAAAAAAAACATGCAAAAACTTAGCAGGCTTAGCTACCTCAGTGTCAGAAAAGCTGGCTGAGTAACTGAGAGTGAATCTTGGCCTAAAAAGCATGGGAGGCTGGCTTGTCATTGCCTTTGGGGCGCGAGGCCAACGCTTTCTTGCAAGCCCCGACGAGAAGAGCTCTGTCTTCTTCGTAATACACGTTCACAAATCGCATAGCCCCACTCACCAGACGCTGCACACGCATCGGGTTTTGACCATTGTGCTGCGCACGATAGCTGGACGCCGCAATTTTGCCAGCATTAAGCAAAAGATTGGATAGTTCTTTACCCCGCGGCTTGGGTGTCGGTGCCTGCTGCAATAAAACCTCGGTTAACGCCACCTCCACCTTGAGGGGCACAGCCGGCGGCAGAGTTCCGACGCGCGTTGTCACCAGAGCGCCTTCCGGCTGGGCTGTCTCTGCGGCGTTCAGAGCGCCTTCCGGCTGGGCTGGCTCTGCGGCGTTCAGAGCGCCTTCCAGCTGGGCCGGCTCTGCGGTGTTCGTGCCTGCGCTCTCGGCGGGCGCGGGCAGCGCAAGCATTTGTGATGGAGCCATTACTTGGCTGAACTTCGCAGTTGCTCCTGCACGTTGGATCAGCTCGAGAGCCCGCCGTGCATTATTCCGGCTCTCGTCGGCCCAAAACACGAAATCACGATCGTTGAAAACAGCCCCTGTATCCTGTAGAGCTTGCTTGTACAAGCGAAGGGTTGTTTGGCACACTTCAAAAACCGCCTGTTGATTAGCTTCGATGCTCTGACACGTGACCTGTATTCGTTTAGATTCTGTCTCCCAGTTTGCCTCTAATTGTTTCCGCTCTGCTTCAAGCATAGCAATCTCTTCTTCACATACGCTGCGTCGGGCGATAGCTACCCTACGCTTCGCCTCTAGGTATTCACATTCCATGTTCATTGCAGCCAGCTCCATGCATCGACGCTTGGCCGGTGGCTCCTCCTTTGACATACACTGCTGTGGCGGCGAGCCCTCGGCTACAGCCGGACCGGCCCCTTCATCTCCTTGCTGAGGGTGGGCCTTCTGCAACGACAGTGCGGGTTGTGCAGCGGGATCGACAACTTCAGCCAGAATTTCTTTCCTCGTAGTCTCAGACAGCTGCTGGCGTCGTATGGGCATTGCCTGCTCCAGCTCCTTGTCACCCGCGCAGGCACGTGTTGCAATGTTGGCTTGTTCGCGCAGAAGCTTCTTTGCTTGAGATCCAGGAACCAGGCCGAGCACCAAAAGAAGCTTTTCGTACGGCAGACAATCTAGTTCATTGCCCCGCTTACCGTCTTTTCGAAGAAATGAAATTTTTTTGAACGAGTTACTAATATGTAACTCGGTGATCTTTGGTCCCATTCGATGGTAAATTACTCGTGCATCTTTGTCCGGGCAATTCTTGAAGGCGGCAATAGCGTCGGTAACACAAAAAAAGCCGTCTTGCTTGCGATTGATCGAATTTTTGAATTCCTGCTCACTCATGCCCATAATGAGGGGATTTTGTATAATTGCGCCATTGGTGGCACCGGCCGTTACTACACTATCCGAGTGCGTTTCCGCGGGAACTTGTTCGTAAACAGTTTTAGCTGTGTCACTTTCGGAAGTGAAAGACTCTGCTGGCGCGAGCTCGCGTTTCTTCGACAAACTGTGCACGGTGATGGTAGACATGCAAATACGCACTTGTAACTTCGTTGGTACGCAGCAGCACGCAATTTGGCAGAGGTAACAAGACACAATACGAGTTAGGGGATAGCAAAAGGGGGGGGGGGGGGGGCGCCCCCTCCATACCCCCACTCTCCCCCTCCAGTTTCCCCTTTTTGTGTTGCCGACTTCTATTATCGACGGCTTGGGGGGTAAAGGGGGGGGGGGCGCCCTCTGTTGCTCCCATACCAAAAAAGTGCAAAAAATTTGTTTAATAAAAACAGTGTAGGGTTTTAGGCAGGAGACAGACCCCCCACTGATTCTCTTCCTCGGGCAGCGTTGGCTTCCGCAATAGCGGTCATTACCTTGCTAAACTTGACATTAAATCCTTCTTGTTGTATCAATTTCAGAGCGCGGCGTGCGTTGTTTCGCGTCTCAGCTTCACAGTACACGACATCTTGCATTTCAAGACGGACACTTGCACTTACTAAAGTCTGCTTGTACAAGCTGATGGTCATTTGGTACACGTCGAAGAATGCTTTTTGGTTGGCTTCTATGATCTGGCACGTGACTTTTATTTCCCTAGACTCTGCCTCCCAATCGGACTGTAGGCGTTGGATCTCGGCTTCGGCGCGTTTTTGATGTGTCTCGATCTCCTCTTCGTAAACAGCACGTTGAGCATATGCAAGCCGGTTCTTTGCCTCCAGGAGTTTTATTTCGCGTTCTATCTCGTCCAAAACCACGCGGCGGCGCTTGGCTTGGGGTTCCTGTTCCGGCTCGCGCTGCTGCAGCAAAACCTCGCTTCCGACTCCTTGCCGAAGAGCCGACTGCGCCGGCCGCGCAGCTTGTGTGATAGGCCTGCCAAAATCTAACTGCTGGCGCTCTGTGCAGGTCGCTCGGTCAGTCGGCACTGCCATGTTGGCCTGCGATCGGGTTAACATATTTTTTTGTAAAGATGCAAAGCTCGTTCTATTTTTGTAGCAGAATGTGGCTGTAGGGGAGGGGGGGGGCACACCCCCCCCCTCTCCCCCATCATTCTTCCTTCCCCTTGCATACGGCTACTTAAAAAAGAACGCGGGGCTGAAAGAAGGGGGGAGGGCGCGGGGTGCATGCCACGCCTCCACTAAGCCCCACCCCCCCCCCCGCCACACACACCAATGCCGGCGCCTTCCCCCCCCCCCCTCTCTTCCCTTCTTCAGTGCAAAGTGTAAGATTCTGTCAAGCTTTTATTTAAAAAAAATTCTTTGCAGCTTTTTGATGCGCTGTTCCTTTCCTCCAATCCGACGTTCTAAAACATCTCCATGTCATCCAAGGTTTCTTGGAGCTTCGTCTTTTTTTGATATATCTGGCGAACAGAATGGCTGTTCGCGCGGCCACGTTCCCTGCAAAGAAAAAGCGCAGTATGGATAGCAGCGTGCATATACAAGCAATAGAGAGAATACCGATGTACTGCGATTTAGCAGGCATCCACCAAGAGGAAAACGCAGAATTGTAGATTGCAGGCATCAGGGCATAGTTTCTTGGATGGTCGGGGCCGTTGGCGGATTCTGGAATTATGTGGTCAATGTGGAAGTGAAGCTTTTGAATGCCTGCCAAATCACAGTATAGCCTACGCACCTATAGAGCAAGCATCATCTCGAGTACCGTTATTGTCGAAGTAGTCTTTAAAAAAGACACTGCTGCGGTGTTCCAGAACCCAGCGCCGCACCAGGGCTCGCGACATGAAGCGCTTTTCGTTGGTCAGGGGCTTGACAAAGCCAAGGTAAACAGGCTGCGTCTCAATTTCCAGTTCAGAATGGACCCCATACATCGCACTCTGGATAGCCTGCAGATGCTCTTTGCCATTGAAAACCGAGATGTCGCTGCCATCCCAGACAGGCGCCGCCGCAACCGGCGCGTTGGGTAGTACATGCATGAGCTGCGCCTGAGGAACGAATGCCTTGTGGTCGAGCGCGGAGTCTTCACCCGTCGTATGCTTGCCTGTAAGAGGGTGGCTTTTGCCGCAATCCGTAGTTGGGCTTACGCTTCGGACACGTATGTCCATAATGAGGGGATTGTGTATAATCGCGCCATTGGTGGCACCGGCTGTCACCACGCAATGCGAGTGCGTTGTCACGGGAACTTGTTTGCAAATAGTTTCATCCGTGTCACTTTCAGAATCCGAAGACTCTGCTGATGCAGCCTTGCGTTTCTTCGACAAACTGCGCACGGTGATGGTAGACATGCAAATCCGCACTTGTAACTTCGTTGGTACGCAGCAGCACACAATTTGGAAGAGGTAACAAGACAAAATATGAGTTAGGGGATAGCAAAATGGAGAGGGGGCGCCCCCCTCCCCACCCTCCACCTCCACCTTTTCCCTTCTCCGAGGAGCAGAGCAGGAAAGGGAGAGGAGTGGGGGCGTGCTAGGAATGTACAAAAAAAAATAATAATAAAAAATCCTTTAAAAAGTTTAATTTTGGCACTGAAAACTAAGAACGTGTACAAGGAGGGGCGGGGGTGTGCTCTCCACCCCCCCCCCGTCCCCCTTATCCCCTGCTATCTCCCCCCCCCCCACCCTCCCCTCGTCCTTGTTTGCGCGTGCAAATGCGTTCCAAAGAAAATTCTCTTTCCATTTTGCATATTTTTCCTAGAGGGGCGATGAAAGTGAGAGGGGCGATGAAAGTGAGAGGGAGGGGGAGGACGTCTTCCTCACGGCGGCCCAGCCGAGCGTCTGTGTGGGATTTTCTTGTTGCGCAAGTAGATTTTGGCGCCAAATCGGCGCTTACGGCTGTTTCCCCGGGATGTCTCAGCGTACTGCCTTTTTCAGCCGTATCACGTCCAATTTGACCATATCGCGCCCCGTGGGAGAGTACAAAAAAGAGAATTTACGCTGAATTAAAAGCTCGACAAAATCTTGGAGTTTGGCACTGAATAATAATATGGCACTGAATTTATGCGCAAAGGTTTGGGAAACTTACTCGAAAGTCTATAAGGGGGCTTGCTGGTACGTGCACGGGCTCAAGTCTACAGGTTAGACTCAAATTAAAAAGCTTTCTCTGCTCCTTGAGCCCCCTGTTCTTTGAGCCCCCCGGGCTCAGGGGGCTCAAGGAGAGGGAGAGGAAAAAAGGGGGGGGGGCGCCCTTCTCCCCGGGGCCCTGTCTCGACCACAAACTCCGTTTAAGTCATACGACGAGTGACTTCTCCAATGAGGCGGCGCACTCTCTGAGACAGAAAAAAGACGTTTTTGCGGAAGGAAAGAAAGCGCGCTGTCTGTCTGTCGTACTCGTGCTTTAGCGATAATGCCTTGTCGAGCTTTAATTCAGCGTAGGTTCGTACATTCTTAGCGCCCCCTCCCCTCTCCCCTCCCCTGAGCCCAGGGGGCTCAAGGAGCAAAAGAGGGGAAGAGGGAAGGGTGAATGGCGCAGAAGCTGCAAACAAAATAAATACACGCAACGCCTCTACTAATCCCTTCGCCCCATGCTAGGCGCCCCCCCCTCCCTCTGCAAGATCTGCGGAAATGGAAAAGAATTTTTTTTGGAACGCGTTTGCACGCGCAAACAAAGGGCGAGGGGATAAGCAGGGGACAAGGGGGAACAGAGGGACGAGAGGGGCTATGGGGAAAAGGGAGCACACCCCGCCCCTCCCTGTACACGTTCTCAGTGCTAAGATTAAAATTTTTTCTCGCGTGGTGGTTTCTTGTACACCGGCGAAGCGCGCCCCCTATCCTCCTCTTTCCCTCTAGCTCCCGATCCTCAGACGAGGGACTAGACAATTCGTGCTCTCCCCCCCCCTTTCCCCTGCCTCTTCTTCTTTCCCCTCTACTCTCTCCTATCCCCCTGGGCCCAGGGGGCTCAAGGAGAGAGTAGAGGGGAGGGGGGGGAGAAGGGCGCAGAAGCTGCAAAAGAAATAAATACCTGCAACGCCTCCACTAACCCCCTCCCTCCTTTAATATTCCCGCGGACCTTGCGCACGGTGGCTGCGCTATGGCACGGACAGGAAGCCGTCGGGGTAAGTGAAGGGCTCTTATCCCCCTGGCACATTGGCCACCGCCCATCCATTCATTCGCCGCAGGTCGTGCTGGAGCACGGTGCTCTACTCCTAGTTTTCAGTGCCAGAGCGTAAGACCGTCGAGCTTTAATTCAGCGTAAATTACGTTTTTTTGGCGCGGCCTATGCTTTTTCCCTCTCCCTATTCTCAGTGCTAAGATTGAAATCTTGTCAGTAAAATTTTTTATTAAATTTTGTATATTGGCAAAGCGCGCCCCTGCTCCTCCTTCCCTGCCTCTCCCCTTTGCAAGGGATATGCGGAAATATCTGCGGGAATATGAAAAGTGGAAAGCAACAATTTTTTTGGGGACGCGTTTGCACGCGCAAACAAGGGACGAGGTGGTTTTGGAACGCGTTTGGTGAGAGGGGCGACAAAGGTGAGAGGGAAGGGGGAGGACGTCTTCCTCACGGCGGCCCAGCCGAGCGTCTGTGTGTGATTTTCTTTTTGCGCAGGTAGATTTTGGCGCCAAATTGGCGCTTACGGCTGTTTCCCCGGGAAGGCTCAAACGTACTGCCCGGCTGGACCGTATCAAGGACCCCTACCTCCGGACGGCACAATTTGGCGCCAAATTTAGCAGGGGCCGTTCGGGAGGCGAAAAAATCCTGTTTGAAAAAAAGCAAAAAAGGAACGGAGGGAAGAGGGGAGAGGGAAGGAAGAGGGAAGAGGGAGGCGAGAGGGAAGAGAGAGGGAGGGGGGGCTAGAGGGGCGCCCCCGTTCTCTTCCCGTGCGCAAGACTTGTCATTTGCGCAAACAAAAAAGATTTTCGCGCGCGTTTTTTCCGCGGGAAAACCACCGCTAAAACCCGGCGGAAAGAGACAGGGGCGGCCCGTTCATTTGACGCTAAGTTTGGCATGGCTGTGATACGACCGGAAAAGGGGGGAGGGAGTGAGGGCGTGCTAAGAAAATTCAAAAAAAAAATTTAATTAATTTCCCTTCTCCAATTAAGGCTTGACGGTCTTATACTTTTCACTAAAAACTAGGAGCGGGAGTGGGAAGGGGGGAGGGGCGAAAGGGCGCGCTTCGCCGGTGTACCATTGACGTCGAATCTACATCCGAACCGCTCTTGCTCATAGGCATTGCGGACAAGGGTTGTTGCTGGGCGTGGCACGTCTTTACCTCTGTGGGTTGGCGAGTCATCCTCAGTGTCGTCCCTAAAGATCGCATCGCACGCCAGCTCCCGGTCCGTGTGCATAGTACTTGGCCACCAGAAGGCCCACCTCTATCCCCCGGCCGTGCGCGAGCTTGTCTACCATGAGTGCTGACGTAGCCTCCGCGCCTGCCTGTTGTGAAGCCTGGCAATACCAAGCAAGTGCCCTGGCCTCGTCTATTTTTTCCACGCCCGTGCCCTGCGCCAGACGTACACCGATCTCGACCTGTGCGGCCGCCTCTCCTTGTTCGGCCGCCCTCTGGTACCAGGGCAGTGCTTGGGCAATCTTGTCCGAGGGGCGAGGCTCGCCCTTGATATAAAAAATGCTAAAAACTTTTTCCGCTCCGGTCAGAACCAACGAGGGCGCGTACCACTAGGCCAACCGGTATTGCGCGTCCGCGTGGCCTTGATGCGCCGCTCTGGAGTAAGACTCGAAGTCCTTGGCTACTTTCACCGCCGCCGCCGTTAAGGCGATACTATGGACAGGGCTGGCTGCTTTCTGTTGGGTGGGGGAAACCGCAGAGCTTGGACCTTGGCTTATTGGCCGTGCTGACCAGGTGGCTTACAGCTCCTGGAAGTTGCCAGAGGGCTTTGGGTGCGCCTGGGTTGCGTCGCAAGTAGCCATTGGTGCAGTCCTGTCAATTAGTAGTAGTAAGTAGTATGTTTTTGGTTTTTTTTTCATCGTTTGCCGCGGGCGGGGATGACTGTCTGCTGTTGGCCGCCCCCCCCCCCTTTCAGCGTAAAATGTATTCTTTTCCAATTCTCTTTTCCCTCCGACGGGAAAAAGGGAGCTGGTGAAAGAAGTAGCAGGGGGGGGGAGAGGCACGATCCTGTCACTAGCCTCCTCTTCTCCCTCGGCGAGACTTTTCGGCAGGGGGACTCCAAGAAAGTGCAAAATACGATGGATTAAAGCTCGACGGTCTTACATTGCAGCCAGCAAGTTGGCGCGGGCTGAAGGGGAGCAAAAATAAGTAAACTTTTTTTGGGGGAGCCAACAGATGGAGAAGCGCACCCCCCCCCTCCCCCTTTTTTCTTTCCTTCCCTTGAGCCCCCTGAGCCCGGGGGGCTCAAAGAACAGGGGAAGGGCAAGGGGGGAGGGAGAGAGCGCAGAAGCTACCAAAAAAAATAAAACGCCTCAACTAAGCCCCCCCTATGCCGGGCGCCCCCCCCCCTTCTCCCTTGTCGAGACTCCGGCTGAACGAGTTCTGCCGCGGATTTTTTGGTACTTTCTTGATGGCTTGGCGGTCTGTGCCTGTGATATGGCAGGGAAAGGCAGCGTTTCAGGTTTTTCTGGCAATGCTGCCTTTTTCGGCCATATCATAGCCGGCGCACACATACGCAAATTTGGCGACAAATTTTGTGCAAAAAAAGAAGAGAGAAAGAAAAAAAATCCTCCTGCTCAAAAAAAAGGGGAAAGAGAACGGAGGGAAGAGGGGAGAGAGAGGGAAGAGGGGAGAGGTAAGAAAGAGGGAATAAAGAGTGAAGAAGGAGGGGAGAGGGAGGAAAACTTTCCCCTCCCCCCTTCCCCCCTTTCGTTTGTTTAAAGGGCTGGGGGAGGGGGGAGAGAGTGCGCAAGACTTGTCATTTGCGCAAACAAAAAAGATTTGGCGCGAGTTCTTTCCCGCGGGAAAACCACCGCTAAAACCCGCGGAAAGAGACAGGAGCGGCCCCCTGCTAAATTTGGCGCTAAGTTTTACACAGCTAAGAAAAAATTGTTGTTTTAATTAAAACTCTCGACAAAGTCTTCACCATTTTGTCCACGGTGGTCTTGGCAAGTGCCTAAGATAAGAATAGGCGGCATACGGGGCACGAGTCCTTGGTTCGCAGCCAGGGGTCCACGCACGATCGGTGCAGGTAGTGCGCACAGGGCAGCCCCCGTAGCAACTCTCCTGCTATCAAATCTTGGAGGCAGATGGAACACTCCTTGGGCGACCCGGGTGCTGCGAGAAAAGCGCCCGTGACCTGGAGCTCGGGTAGGGAGTTCAGGCTGGCCTCGGACAAGCCGGTACGCACGGGCGGTCCCTCCGGTAATCCGCCGGCCACGAATACTGTTCCTGTGTCGTTGTCAAGCGAGGAGTGAAGGATTTCTTCTAGGTCCAGAATGCTCAGGCTGGCCGCGATGACTTGTTCAAAGTTGAAGCGCGGTTCGGGCGTGGCGGGCGCCGCCTCTGGCACCACGACGGGGCGCGCCTGGCCCTGTGCCCCGACGACACGGACCGCAGCCAGTTGCCTCAGGTTTTGTCCACTGGAGGCTATTCCGGGAGCAACGCGTTTCTTCGGGGGGCGATGTTTCATAACCGAGCGTGCGCGAGCGCGGCGGGCGCGGGCCGTGCCTCCCCTCATGTTAGTGCTACTCGAAAGCTACCTGCTTACAGAAACCAGCCCGCAGGCGCGGGCTGAAGGGGGAACAAAAATAAGTGCACTTTTTCTAGGAGCCCACAGATGGGGGGGAGGGGCGCCCCCCCCCACCCCTTTTCTTCTTTCTTCTCCCCTCCCCCCTGAGCCCCCTGAGCCCGGGGGGCTCAAAGAACATGGGGAGGGCAGGGGGGGAGGAGGAGAGCGCAGAGGCTACCAAAAAATGCAACGCCTCAGCTAAGCCCTCTTAATGACGGGCGCCCCCGCAAAGAATGTACAAGAAAAAATCAATAAACAAAATCTTTACAAAGTTTTAATATTTGCGCTTCCAGGCTTTTCTAGCGCAAAATATGACGGCTTGGCGATTTTATGCATGTGATATGGCCAAAAAAGGCAACGTTTCCTGGCTTTTTGGCAATGCTGCCTTTTTCAGCTATATCATGCCAGGCGCATACATACGCAAACTTAGCGACAGATTTTGTGCAAAAAAAAGAAGAGAGAAAAAGAAAAATCATCCTGCTCGAAAAAAGGAAAGGGGAACGGAGCGAAGAGGGGAGCGCCCCCCCTCCTTTGGCTTTGTGGGCTCTGTCTTGACTACAGACTCCGTCCAAGTCATCCGACGAGTGACTTCTCCAATGAGGCGGCGCACTCTCTGGGACCTTTTTGGCACTGAAAACTAAGAGGGGAAGGGGCCGGGGAGGATCAATCTGTCTTTCCATTATCCCCCCGTCGGTAAGAGGAAAGGGAGAAAGCGTCCGGCATGGGAGGGGGGGGATTAGTGGAGGCGTTGCATGTATTTATTTCTTTTGCAGCTTCTGCGCCCTTTCCCTCCCCCTGCTCTTTTGAGCCCCCTGGGCTCAGGGGAGGGAAGAGGGGAGGGTGGCAGAAAGGATTTAAGGATACAGGGGGGGGGTGCCCCCTGCCATGGGCTCAATGGAATCTTCTTAGTTTTGTTGCAATTCTGCCCCCTTGCCCTTCTCCGCCCCTCCCCTTGCCCGTCTATTTTTTGGTTGTCGAGCAAAAATTTTTTTTCCCTTTTTCCAAGCACGATCTGTCTTTGGCCCCCCCCCCTTCCCCGTCTGAATCGGAATCGGGAGCGGGAGAGGGAAGGGGGGAGGGTAGGGGCGCGCTAAGAATGTACAAGAAAAAATTAACAAAAAAAATCACAGACAAAATTTTAATCTTGACACTGAGAACTAGGAGAGGGAGAGGGAAGGGGGTAGGAGGGGGGCGCCAAGAGAGTGCAAAAAAGAATGCGCTGAATTAAAGCTCGACGGTCTTACACCTGGGCACTGAAAACTAGGAGCGGGGCATCGTGCTCCAGCACGACCCTGTGGCGAATGAATGAGCGGTGGTTTATGTGCTAGGACAAAAGCCTCACTACCCCGATGGCGTCCTGTCCGTGCCCCTCCCCTCGTCCCTTATTTGCGCGTGCAAACGCGTTCCAAAAAAAATTTCTTTTTCACTTTTCATATTTTTCCTATTTCTGCAGATCTTGCAGAGGGAAGAAGCAGGAGCGCGCTAAGAACTGTACAAAAAAGAAGTAATTAAAAAGAAATCCCTGACAAAAGCTTTAATATTGGCACTGAGAACAGTGAGCGGGAGAGGGAAAGGGCAGGGGGGGGGGAGGAGCTGCGCCAAGAAAATGTAATTTACGCTGGATTAAAGCTCGACGGTCTTACACTTAAACTAGGAACAGAGCACCGTGCTCCAGCACGACCCTGCGGTGAATGGATGGGCGGTGGTCAATGTGCTAGGAGAACAAGAGCCCTTCACTTACCCGACGGCGTCCTGTCCGTGCCATGGCTCGGCCACCGGAAGGGGGGGGGGAAGAAGGGGGCGGGATGTGCTTCCTCCCCGTCCCCTCTCACTGTCTGAGAATTGGGAGGGAGTGCGCAAGACTTGTCATTTGCGCAAACAAAGAAAATTTTGGCGCGACTAGAGCAAAAGAATTTGTCTTAAATAGGCACGGACCCGCCCCTTCCCTCTACCTCTCCTAGTTTTCAGTTGTAAGTGTAAGACTTTGTCCAACTTGAATTCAGCGTATTTTACAATTTCTTGGCGCCTCTCTGTGCTGCCCCCTTTTCCAATCCGAGGACCCGCTCCAGGGCGAGGGGGGTAGAGGCGCCAGGAAGGTGCGGAACTTTGGTTATTAAAGCTGCTAAAAAGTAAAAAGCCGGGACGAACCGTTCAATTGCGCTAGCTTGGCGACAAATTTTGTGTAATAAAAGAAGAGAGAGAGAGAGAAAGAGAAAAATCATGTTTGAAAAAAAGGGAAGAGGGGAGGAGAAGGGAGGGGGGGGGGAGGGGGCGTTTGCGGCGAGGCGCCGTCTTCCCCTCTCCCCCTTTTTTTGCTTACTTGTTTTTGTGTTCCGCCTTTTTTGCAACCACACCTGCTAATATCGCCTGCGCTCGGATGCCTCATTTGTGCGGCTGGCCGCCCTGTCCTAACACGGGTCGTCACGACCACAAGCTGCCATTGTGTGCTGAAAAAGATTTTTTGGTTTATTAAAAGCTAGACAAATCTTTTTAAGCTTGGCACAGTTCCGGCTACTACGTCAAGTACTACACCAATACGAACGTGGATCCGAGCGGTGGGCGCGTAAATACCGGCGCGCGAACCAAGCCAGCAAAGCTACTTACCTTGTAAGGCCTTAGTTGCTTCTTTCACCGAGGACAAAAGATTCTCGAACATAAACCGGGGCAGCAGTCCGGGCCTGAGCTTACTCATCCGTGTGAGAACATCCAACAGAGCTCTTAACAAATTCGCTTTGCTGTCTTTATCCTTTCTATTTGCTAGCCCAGAACCTTCTGGAACCCACCAGAAGTGAGTAAAAGTGTTGGCATGGAATTGGACCAGATCATCATACAAGTCCGCGTCAAACCAGTTTCGTAGCTTGTACATCAGCTCGGGGGGGTCACCAAACTTCTTTGCCATTGCGTCTAGCTTCTCTATTTTTTGATCCAGCTCCTGCCGATCACCTTGTGTGATTTCTTTTCTTTCTTTGTCGGCCTTGGCGTGGAAGCGTGCGTCGAAATCGGCCAACTTTTTCTGTACTGAGCTAAGAGTCTCCTCCCACTCTGGCATCAGCGCAGGCCTGTGCTGGCCTATTCCCTTTAGAATAGCCACCAGGACCGTGACAAACCTCGCTATTCTTTCTCTCGTCGTGCCCAGTGACGTAAAGCTGCTAAAGTTTTTTTCCGCGAGGCCGGATGAATCTTGGGCCCAAGCAAACCCTAGCAATCCTACGATTTCCGATGAGACCCAGCTGTCATACCTGTCTTGCTCGTACCAGTCAGCAAGCTCCGTCACTGCCTTATTGGCATTAGGCCAATAATAATCACTGAGACCATGGGCGTAGTTTTTGAACAAGCTGCGCAGACTGACACAGTAGTTGTCCAGGGATTTTTTCGCGTCAGCAGTAATGGTAGCTCTTTCTCTTCTGGCAGTGGCTTTGTCTTTGTTTATGGCTTGTATCGTTTTATGCGGGCGGGATTCGAGAACGTGTCTATTCACGCGAATAGCCCGGCCACGTTGGGTGATGTTGCACATGAATTCGCCATACGATTTAAAGCCCTCTCTGTCTTCTTTCTCAAAAAAGTCAGGGATTGTAAGCTCATGTTCCAGGCCCCGGAAAACATAAAGATCAGTTTCGTTCGTTAGGCGCGCAATGAAGGCAGCCCAGGCAACGCCCTCCTGTTCGAACTTGGTCAGTAGTTCGGACATTTGGTAAATCCGGGGGGGGTTTTGCGGCTGTGCACATTGTAAATGGAGAACGCCGAACAGGTCGAGTTTTTCCTTGAGGAATTCTCCGAGTTCTGCTTTTTCAGTCCTGTTAAACGTGCCTATCTTCTTGTCCGTCCGCCCTGTGGTAAAGTAAGTCACGTCGTCGAAGGACTTAATGTCCTTGGTAAGGAAAAAGCATTCGCTGGTGGACTTTGCCGTGTCACGCAAAACTTTTTTCCAGTTGTCTGCCTCGTCTTCGGTGCCTTTTGCGTGAAGAAGCTGGACTTCCGATTCCAAATTTGCAACAGTGTAGAAAGCCCGCTGGGGCTTTCCGCCACAGCTCTGACAGGGTAGCGCCATGACACCAGGTTTTCTTTCTTGTCTAATCTACTAATCAAACAAAGAGAGGAGCGCAAGGGGAAGGGGAGGCACAAAACAAATTTAAAGAAGAGAGAGTGGAGGGGAGGGAGAGCGGGGAGAAAGGGGGGGGGGCGTCCTTTCCCCCCGTCGGGAGAGGGAAGGATCAAGCACGATCTTCCTTGCCTCCTCCCCTTCTCCTTGTCGAGACTCCGGCTGGACGAGTGCATTTCATTTCCCTGGCGCTTTTAGCGAAGGCGGCTTGGCGATCCGTGCATGTGATATGGCTGAAAAAGGCAGTGTTTCCAGGCTTTTTGGCAATACTGCCTTTTTTTGGCCATATCATGCCAGGCGCATACATACGCAAATCTACCGCTAAAACCCGCAGAAAGAGACCGGAGCGGACCGTTCATTTGGCGCTAAGTTTTGCACGACTATGATACGACCGGAAAAGGCAGTGCTTCCAGGTTCTTCCGGTAGAACTGCCCTTTCGCAACTATATCACTCCCAAGATTTTTACACTTGGAACCGAAAACTAAATGGAAGAGGGAAAGGGAAGGGGGCACGCCAAGAATGTATCAATTTTTTGTTATTAAAGTTCGACAAAGCCTTACACTTGGCATTGAGAAACCAGCCCGCAGGCGCGGAAGGGCAAGGGGGGAGGGGGATAGCGCAGAGGCTACCAAAAAATGCAACGCCTCAACTAAGCCCCCCCCCCCTCAGATAGGATTGGAGCCGGAAGCTGTGGAAAGAAAACTCTTGGGCACCGAGCGCGCCCGGTCTTGCGAACAGGCGCAGGGCCTCCAAGGTCGGCCGCGCGATGCGTTCGAAGTTGGGCCGTTCCGAAATGCTGTCCAGGCAGATGCGTGACGTGGCGGAACCAGGAAAAGGGTCAGCTGCAACAGGCGCCGCTTGCGTGGCATCGCACAGGGCCAGCGCCAGCCACCGCTGCGGCAACAGGTAGGCACGAAGCTGCTGCTGCCAGGCTTCTCGACGTCCGCAGCAGCGGTGCTAGGTCCTGTCGCGCCAGCAACCCGGTCCTGTGCGAGAAAAACAGTGGACGCATCTTTCTCCTAGGAAAGTGCAAAATTTTGTTATTAAAGCTGGAGAGAGAGGGAAGAGGCATGGGTCCCAAGAGGGGGGCGCCAAGAAAATGAAAGAAAAAAGTTTTTTTTTAATTAAAACTCGACAAAATCTTATACTTAGCACTGAGAACTAGGAGAGGCAGGGGAGTGGTATTTTCTTGATGGTGCTTTTAGCGAAGGCGGCTTGGCGGTCTGTGCATGTGATATGGCTGAAAAAGGCAGCGTTTCCAGGCTTTTCTGGCAATACTGCCCTTCTTGGTCATATCATGCCCGGCGCACAGATACGCAAATTTGGCGACAAATTTAGTGCAAAAAAAAGAAGAGAGAGAGAGAGGGGCGCCAGGAAAGTGTAATTTTTTTTTTAATAAAAACTCGACAGTCTTAGACTTTGAACAAAAAACTACGAGAGGAGGAGCCCATGACAAAGATTTTAATCTTGGCGCTGAGAACTAGGAGACAAATGGGAGCTGGCGAGAGAAGTGGCAGGGAAAAGGAGGCGCCAAAGAATGTGCAAGAAAAAATTGATAAAAAAAATCCCTGACAAAATTTTAATTTTGGCACTGAGAATTAAAAGAGGGAGAGAGGAGGGTGGCCCTGTCATAGGCTCAGTGCCATCTTTTTAGTTTGGTTTCAGTTCTGCCCCCCTGCTCTTAAGCCCCCGGACTCAGGGGGGCAGGGGGGGGGCGCCAAGAAAGTGCAAAATACGCTGGATTAAAGCTTGACGGTCTTACAATGGAAGCTAGCCCGCTGGCGCAGGCTGAAGGGGATCAAGGATTTTTTTTACTACTTTTTTTTGTACATTCTTAGCGCTCCCCTTTCCCCTTCGCCCTTCCTCCTTCCCACCTCTAACCCACTGGCGCGGGCTGGAAGGCCTGTGCGGGGAGCAAAAAAAGTAAACTTTTTTTTGGGAGCCCACAAGCGGAAAACGCCCCCTCTCCCCCTTTTTTTCTTTCCTCCCTCTGAGCCCCCTGAGCCCGGGGGCTCAAAAACAGGGGAAGGGCAAGGGGGGGGGGGAGAGAGAGAGCGCAGAAGCTACCAAAAAAATGAAACGCCTCAACTAAGCCCCCGATGCCGGGCGCCCCCCCCCCTTCTCCCTTGTCGAGACTCCGGCTGAACGGGTTCTGGCGGATTTTTTGGTATCTTCTTGATGGCGCTTTTTAGCGAAGGTGGCTTGGCGGTCTGTGCATGTAATATGGCTGAAAAAGGCAGTGTCTCCAGGCTTTTCTGGCAATACTGCCCTTTTTGACCATATCATTTCAGGCGCAGAAATACATGAATTTGGCGACAAATTTTGTGCAAAAAAAAGAAGAAAGAGAAAAATCTTCCTGCTCGGAAAAAAAGGAGAGGGGGAACGGAGGGAAGAGGGGAGAGGAAGGGAAAGGGGAAGAGGGAGGGGAGAGAGGGGCGTCCCCGTTCTCTTCCCCTCCCCCTTTTTTCCCCCGCCCCGCTTTTTCTCCCCCCTCCCCCTTCTCTTCCCCCCCTCCCACTCATCTCCCCGCTCCCTCCAAAGGGGGAGGGAGTGCGCAAGACTTGTCATTTACGCAGCAAAAAAAAATTGGCGCGCGTTTTTTTCCGCGGGACAACGAACGCTAAACCCCGCGGAAAGAGACCGGGGCGGCCCGTTCATTTTGCGCTAAGTTTTCCGGTAGAACTGCCTTTTGTAGCTATATCACTATCAAGATTTGACTATATCACACATCCCCTTCTTCAAGGAGCAGTGCGGGAAAGGGGGAGGGGCAGGGGCGCGCTAATAATGTACAAACATTTAAAATTTTTTTGACAAAGTTTCAATTCTGACACTGAGAACTAAGAGAGGGAGGCGCCAGGAAAGTGCGATTTTTTTAATAAAAACTCGACAGTCTTACACTTGGAACGAAAAACTACGAGAGGGGAAGCCCCCGACAAAGCTTTTAACCTTGGCGCTGAGAACTAGGAGACAACTGGGAGCTTCTTTTGTTCTTGACGTTCCTTTGCTTTTCTGGCCTTGATCTCCTCGGGCGTCTCCTTCTTCTCTGGTTTTTTTTTCTGCTCCTGCGTCGTCTTCTCCTTTTTTCTTCTCTTGTTTTTGGCGGAGCTCCCGGAGCTCAGGAGCCTGCGGTTCCTCCAGGCACGTACCGTGTGCCGGACCGTCGTGCCCGTGCTGCGGCGCCTGGGGCACCTGCAAGAATTGTGTCTCGAGTACTGTGCGCTCGTAGCGCGGGACATGGCGGAACTGCTGGCCTGCCCTGGCGAGTCTGCCCGAGCTGCGGAGCTTGGCCTGGCACGACGCTTACGGTATGCTGGACGACTCGTGCGCAGACATTAGCGCCAGGCTGCGGGTCGAGAGCCTGACACTCTGCAACGCGGCGCGCAAAGAATGTACAAGAAAAAATCAATAAACAAAATCTTTGACAAAGTTTTAATATTAGCGCTTCCAGGCTTTTCTAGCGCAAAATATGACGGCTTGGCGATCTGTACATGTGATATGGCCAAAAAAGGCAGCGTTTCCTGGCTTTTTGGCAATACTGCCTTTTTCAGCTATATCATGCCAGGCGCATACATACGCAAACTTAGCGACAAATTTTGTGCAAAAAAAAGAAGAGAGAAAAAGAAAAATCATCCTGCTCGAAAAAAGGGAAGGGGGAACGGAGCGAAGAGGGGGCCGCCCCCCCCCTTGGCTTTGTGGGCTCTGTCTTGGCCGCGAAGACGTATAGTTGTGAGTGGTGCGCGCTTCAGCACGGGCGCGACATGAACGCCGGTCGCAACATTCACTTGAGACTGCTACAGCCCGCGCCAGCGGGCTGAAGGGGGGCTCGGGGGCTTTGCCCCCCGCTCCAAAGAAAATTTTCTTTTATTAAAAAAAACGTAATTTACTTTTGTGTATCTGCAAACGAGCATGTCTTCGATGAAACTCTTTGTCGAAGCGGTTGCCTCCCAAAACTTGCTTTGTTTCCCCATAACCAATGCCATTTCCCACTCCACAGATTCTTCCAGCAGACCCCCACAATTGCTTCGGAATAGCAAGGACACGTCGGTGGGCACTATGCCGTGATTAATTGAAATGGCTAGCTAACAAGTACACGAACAGAGAAGGAGGCGTCTCCCTCCCCCTCTCTTGCGTTAACGGTGCTGCGGCAGATGCGACAGTAGGGCGGTGGCTGCTGCTCTCCCCCCTTGCCCTTCTCCGCCCCCTCCCCTTGCTCGTTTGTTTCTTTGGTTGTCAGACAAAATTTTTTTTTCCCTCTTTTCATATTTTTCATATTTTTCCGACCTTGCACACAGTGGCCGAGTCATGGCACGGACAGGACGCCGTCGGGGTTGTGAGGCCCCTTACCCCCTAGCACAATGACCACCGCGCCATCAATCCGCCGCAGGGTCGTGCTTGAGCACGGTGCGCAAGATCTGCGGAAATATCTGCAGGAATATGAAAAGTGGAAAAGAAATTTTTTTGGAACGCGTTTGCACGCGCAAACAAGGGACAAGGGGAGGGGGGGAGGAATAAGCAGAAGACAAAGGTGAGAGTGGCGACGAGAGTGAGAGGGAGGGGGAGGACGTCTTCCTCACGGCGGAGTTGGGTGTGTCTGTGTGGAATTTTTTTTGCGCAAGTAGATTTTGGCGCTAAATTTGGCGCTTACGGCTGTTTTCCCGGGAAAGCTAAAGACGTACTGCCTTTTTCAACCGTATCACGCACCCTACCTCCGGACGGCAAAATCTGGCGCCAAATGAACCGGCCGTTTCGGAGACTAGCAGAGAAATCGGACGTTTTCCCACGGGGAGAAACGGTACGCCTTTTACTCACACAAAAATGTTTTTCGGCCCTCTCACCTTCCCTAGAGGCAGGGAGGTGCAGAGCGAAGGGGAGCGGGGCGACAAAGGTGAGAGGGAAGGGGGAGGACGTCTTCCTCACGTGCGGGGGGTACGTTTGTACTTTTATTCTAGTTTGCGATACGATCGGGGTTTGACACTTTTAAGATATCAATTCAATCCAACGTTCTAAAACATCTCCATGTCATCCAAGGTTACTTGAAGCTTAGTCTTTTTGTGGATATATTTGGCGAACAGAATGGCTTCTGATAGTTTATAGATATGTAAAGAGCGCACCAAAAGTGCAACATTCTTTTTTTAGCAGACCCCCCCCTTTTTCTTTCTCCCGTCTGTTCCCTTTGTTGTTGGGCAAAAAAAAAACTCTGCAGATCTTTTCATATTTTTTCTGACCTTGCGCACGGTGGCTGAGCTATGGCACGGACAGGACACCGTCGTGGTGGTGACCCCAAGTGTAAGACCGCCGAGCTTTAATTCAGCGCATTCTCTTTCGCACTCTCTTGGCGCCCCATCCCTCCCGCTCCCGATTCCCTTGTTACTTGAGCCCCCCCGGGCTCAGGGGGCTCAGAGGGAGGCAAGAAAGAAGGGGGCAGGGGGGGGGCGCCCCCCCCATCGGTAGGCTCCAAAAAAAGTTTACTTATTTTTGCCCCCCGCTCTGAGGAGGGAAGAGGATGTGCCGCGTGCTGCCCTTTCTCTCTCCCAGCTGCCTGCCGGTCTCTGGGGGGTTTGCTTTTCTAGATTTCAATCCAATTCGGAATGGTTTCTGAGCCGGCTCTTTTGCTAATTTAGAATTCATTTCAGAGCCCGTGACAGAATCCGGCTCGTGCTGCTGTTCGCTCTTTTGTTAGTCTGGAACAAAGTTCTCTAGTGATACCATCATGAATCGCACGTCGGTCACCGCAGCGCATAGTTCCCCCTTGCACTAGGCCACGACGTTCGCGCCTGTGTAACTAGCTTCAAACAGTTGGTCTCCGGCACCGGAGTCCATGGCCGCTCTCCGGTTTGCGTTCCCCTGCTTTTTTTCCCACCGACTGCTTTTCTTCTTTAGCCTATCAAGCCTTAAAATAGTCTCCCCCTTTTTTTGCGTTTATGCCTGGAGGGCCAGGGGGTAGGCAACCCTCTTGCCCTTTTCTTTGCTCGCTCCCTTTCTTTCCCCTCCCCCCGTCTGTTCCCTTTGTTGTCGGGCAACAATTCTTTTTCCTTTTTTCATATTCCCGCGGATCTTGCGCACGGTGGCCGCGCTACGGCACGGACAGGACGCCGTCGAGCTTTAATTCAGCTCGACAGCTGAATTCCTTGGCGCGCCCCCCCCCCCCTGCCCTTTCCCTCCCCCGCCCCCTGTTCTCTGTGCCAAGATTAAAGCTTTGTCAGGGATTTTTTATTAATTCTTGTAGTCCGGAGGTAGGGTGCGTCCGGCAGGGTCCAGCCGGGCAGTACGTCTTAGCTTTCTCGGGGAAACGGCCGTAAGCGCCAATTTGGCGCCAAAATCTACTTGCGCAAAAAGAAAATCCCACACAGACGCTCGGCTGGGCCACCGTGAGGAAGACCTGTTGTAGCCCTTCCCTTCTTACCTTCGTCGCCCCTCTCATCTTTGTCGCCCCGCTCCCCCTTTGCTCTGCACCTCCCTTCCTCTAGGGAAGGTGAGAGGGCCGAAAAACATTTTCGTGTGAGTAAAAAGCCCGCGGGTTTCTCCCCGCGGGAAAACGTCCGATTTCTCTGCTAGCCTCCGGAGCGGCCCCAGCTAAATTTGGCTTCCTTCCTTCCTCTCTTTCCCCTTGCTCCACCGTCACAATCGGGCCGTGCTGCCCGCAAGCAGTCCTCAGTTGCACGCCGGGCAAAAAATAAGTAAAATTTTTTGGAGTCCCCAGAGGGGAGGGGCGACTTTTCCCCTCGCTTTTCTTTCCTCCGCCCCCTTCCCTCTTTTTATATTTTTCTGACCTTGCGCACGGTGATCGAGCTATGGCACGGACAGGACGCCGTCGGGTAGTGGGGCTCTTGTTTTCCTAGCACATTGACCACCGCCCATCCATTCGCCACAGGGTCGTGCTGGAGCACGGTGCCAGCAGTTTTCAGTGCCAAGATTGAAATCTTGTCAGTAAATTTTTTTATTAAATTTTTTTTTGTACACCGGCGAAGCGCGCCCCTGCCCTCCCTCTTCCCTCTGCACGCGCAAACAAGGGACGAGGGTAAGAAAGGGGATAGCAGGGGACAGAGATCTTTTCATATTTTTCTGACCTTGCGCACGGTGACCGAGCTATGGCACGGACAGGACGCCGTCGGGGTAAGTAAGGGCTCTTGTCCTCCTACCACATTGACCACCGCCCATCCATTCGCCGCAAGGTCGTGCTGGAGCACGGTGCCCTGCTCTTAGTTCTCAGTGCCCAAATGTAAGACAGTCGAGCTTTATTTCAGCGCATTCCTTTTCGCACTCTCTTGGCGCCCCTACCCTCCCCCTTCCCTCCCGCTCTGAGGAGGGAGGGAGATGTGCCGCGTGCTGCCCTTTCCCTCTCCCAGCTGCCTGCCGGTCTCGGGGAACCTGGCTGGCAATCGGCTCCACACCAACCCTGGCCCGCTTCTGCACAGTGAACGTAACCTCGAACTCTCTTTCTTTTAGCTTCGCCAGTGCTGTTCGCTCTTTTGTTAGTCTGGAACAAACTTCTCTAGTGATACCATCATGAATCGCGCGTCGGTCACCGCAGCGCATAGTTTCCCCTTGCACCAGGCCATGACGTTCGCGCCTGTGTAACTAGCTTCAAACAGCTGGTCCCCAGCACCGGAGTCCGTGGCCGCTCTCCGGTTTGCGTTCCCCTGCTTTTTTTTCACCGACTGCTTTTTTTCTTTAGCCTATCAAGCCTTAAAATAGTCTCCCCCTTTTTTTGCGTGTGTGCCTGGAGGACTAGGGGGGAAGCAACCCTCTTGCTCTTTTCTGACCTTGCGCACGGTGGTCGAGCTATGGCACGGTGATCTGCTCCTAGTTTTCATTGCCCCAAGTGTAAGACCGTCGAGTGGGTCGGATGCTGCGGCAGCCTGAGGGTGCAGTTGCAAGTGTCAAGTGTGATGCTTTGTCGAGTTTTAATTCAGCGTGGACTTTTCTTGCACTTTCTTGGCGCCCCACTCTCCCTGTTCCGTGCCGGGCGCCCTCCCCTCTTCCCGACGGGGGGAGGAGGATAGAAAGACAGATTGATCCTCCCCCGACCCTTTCCTCTCTTTAGTTTTCAGTACCAAAAATTAAAACTTTGTCAAGGATTTCTTTTTTCGCGTGATTTTTTAATATTCTTAATGCGCATCCCCCCCCCCTCCCTCTTTTCATATTTTTTCTGACCTTGCGCACGGTGGGCGGGCTATGGCACGGACAGGGCGCTGTCGAGCTTTAATCCAGCTTGACAGCTGAATTCTTTGGCGCGCCGCCCCCCCTGCCCTTTCCCTCCCTCGCTCCCTGTTCTCAGTGCCAAGATTAAAGCTTTGTCAGGGATTTTTTTATTAATTCTTGTAGTCCGGAGGTAGGGTGCGTCCGGCAGGGTCCAGCCGGGGCAGTACGTCTTAGCTTTCCCGGGGAAAAAGATACATTAATCGTCCCCTGCCCCTTCCTCTCAGTGCCAAGACTACAACTTTGTCATGGATTTTTTTAATCTTTTGTACAATTCTTAGCGCGCCCCTGCCCTTCCTCTTTCCCCCCCCCCCCCTGTATGCTCAAATCATTTCTGTCACCCTTTCTCCCTTCCCTCCCCTGAGCCCAGGGGGCTCAAGGAGCAGGGGAGAGAGGGGGGTGGGGGAGGGAAAGGGCGCAGAAGCTGCAAAAGAAACAAATACATGCAACGCCTCCACTAACCCCCTTCCCTCTTTTCATATTTTTCTAACTTTGCGCACGGTGGCCGAGCTATGGCACGGGCAGGACGCTGTCGGGGGTAGTGAGGCTCTTGTCTTCGTAGCACATTGACCACCGTCCATCCATTCGCCGCGGGGTCGTGCTGGAGCACGATGCGCAAGATCTGCGGAAACAATGATTCTGCAGGAATATGAAGAGTGGAAAAGAATTTTTTTTGGAACGCGTGGGACGCACACCCCGCCCCCTTCGTTTTCCCTTTCCCTCCCTCTTGGTTCTCAGTGCCAAGATTAAGACTTTGTCAGGGATCTTTTTCGCGTGATTTTTGTACACCGGCGAAGCGCGCCCCTGGCCCCCCGTCTGTTCCCTTTGTTGTCGGGCAAAAAAATTTCTCTCTTTTCATATTTTTCTGACCTTGCGCACGGTGGCCGAGCTATGGCACGGACAGAACGCCGTCGGGGTAAGTGAGGGGGAAGAGAGAAAGAAGGGGGGGGGAAGGAGCCCCTATATCTCCCCCTTCCCCTTTCTTCCCCCCGCTCCTCCTACTCCCCGTTCTCTCCCCCTTCCCCTCCCCCTTCCCCTTGTTCTTTGAGCCCCCCGGACTCAGGGGCTCAGGTGGAAAGGGAGAAAAAAGAGAGGGGGGGGGGAGCACCCCCCCCCCCTACCTTCCCCTCGCCTCCCTTCTCTCTCCCTTCTTCCCGAAAAAAAGGGGGGGGGGCGCTCCACCCCCTCTTTTTCCCCAGCCCTCTGAGCCCGGGGGGGCTCCTTCTGGGTGGGGGCGCGGCCCCCCCCCTCCCCCCCCACTCTCCTTGTGGGGGCGCGGCCCCTTTCTTCATCTCAAATTGGAAAAGAAGATTTGCTTTTTTGTTTTTGCTTACAAATGTTGAAGACAAATTCTTTTTTGATGTAATCACGCCATGGAGTTCTTCGACAAGGACCGGTGCTTCAACCCTGAATCCCTCGACAAGGACGTGTGCTTCAACCCCGAATGCCCTAATAAGGCCCAAGAAGGCCCAGTCCGCAAGTGCGCCCGCTGCAGCTACGCGACGTACTGCAGCCCGCAATGCCAGAAAGCAGACTGGAAACGGGCGCACCGTAAGATTTGCCAACCAGGGTCCAAGTTGATCAAGGAGTACCAGCGCGTGCGCCAGTTCTTGCGCAAGGTGTGCCGAGAGCCCCGGCTGTGGTACGAGACCTTGGCGCCCCATGTCCCGGCATCTGCCGACAACAGGCTAGTGTACCTGCGCGTGGAGCCGGGAGATAAGATGGTGGGGCAGCATATTTCCGCAGAAAAGCTGGCCCAGCCCGAGTCGAATGTCCTGCGCGATTTCCTCAAGGGCTACCCCTTCCCGTCCGATCGTAATGCGCTGGTCGTAGTGGTCAGCTCCGCGTTGGTGGACCTTGAAGCGGACCCGCAAAATGTGCACGTGGCCCTGGGCGTGCTGACGCTGAAACCACCAGACAGTCCAACAGACGGTCCAGCAGACGGTCCCCCAGCAGGCAGCCCGCCAGTAGCCAGCCCACCGCCAGTATACAACCCACCGCCGCTGTGCTGTGCTGCTTGCGGTCGCGCCGAAACCACGAAATTGCGCTCCTGTGGCTCGTGCCACGCCAGGCTCTATTGCAGCCGGCACTGCCAAAACGCTCACTGGCGCGCGGGCCACCGACAAGAGTGCCAGAGCCCCGTGCTCAGGCAGGCCGTGCTGCTAGGCACGCCGCAGAGTTATTGGCGGCAGCGCCGGCGACGGTTGCTACCACCCTTGAACGACCTCACGGTCATGCGCCTCGTCCTGCAGCGCTGCGTGTTGGAGCTGGCGTGCGATGCGACCTTTAGAGACGACACTGGTGACACTGGCGACACTAATGATGATGAGGATGACACTGGTGACTCGCCAACCGGCCAAGATTTGGGCCAAGCGGCCGAGGACGCGCTCAACGACTGGCTGTCGGCGCGCCAGGCCTTTCTCAAACGCTGGCCGAACGACGCGCTGCAAGCCGAGGTGCACGCCTGGGTGCCCTGGATGTTGCAGCCATACCTGTCAATGATGCAAAATTTTTACGACCGGGGCCCGGCCTAACGGGCGGCTTTTTTTGTACCCCCTCTTTTTCCTAAGCCGGTCCCAAAGGCTCCGATTTTGGCTTAGGAGCAGACACGCAAGCACAAAAAAAAAGGTGGACCAAGATCATTCGAACAAAAAAAACCGGTGGTGGCTGTTTGACCCTCCAAAAAAAGAAAGTTTATTAAACACAAACTGTAAAATTTTTGCGTGCCGACGTGCCCTCAGTCATTCTTTTGTTATTCACGATCGCGACTAGTGCGCTTTTTGTTTGGCGTCGATGTGCGCAGAGCCTGGGGAGGACGTCCCTCCTCCTTCCTAGCCGCGCCAACGGTCTGGAAGAGGCGGAGTCCGAGATATTGCGTGGGTTTCAGAACCTGCACCAAGATGTTGCTATCACGAGTGGCATTACAGAGCTTTCGGATCGGATTGAAATCTTGAGGAGGTGAACCCCATTAGAGACCGAAATCCCACACAGACGCTCGGCTGGGCCGCCGTGAGGAAGACGTCCTCCCCCTCCCTCTCACTTTCGTCGCCCCTCTCACTTTCGTCGCCCCTCTCACTCTCGTCGCCCCTCTCACCTTCGTCGCCCCTCTCACTTTCGTCGCCCCTCTCACCTTTGTCGCCCCGCTCCCCTTTGCTCTGCACCTCCCTGCCTCTAGGGAAGGTGAGAGGGCTGAAAAACATTTTCGTGTGAGTAAAAGGCGTACCGTTTCTCCCCCGCGGGAAAACGTCCCATTTCTCTGCTAGCCTCCGGAACGGCCCCTGCTAAATTTGGCGCCAAATTGTGCCGCTCGGAGGTAGGGTGCGTGATACGGTCCAGCCGGGCAGTACGTCTTAGCTTTCCCGGGCAAACAGCCGTAAGCGCCAATTTGGCGCCAAAATCTACTTGCGCAAAAAGAAAATCCCACACAGACGCTCGGCTGGGCCGCCGTGAGGAAGACCTGTTGTAGCCCTCCCTCTCACTCTCGTCGCCCCTTCTCACTTTCGTCGCCCCTCTCACCTTTGTCCTCTGCTTGTTCCTCCTCTTCTCCCCTTGTCCCTCCTCAGAGTGCGTGCAAACGCGTTCCAAAAAATTGTTGCTTTCCACTTTTCATATTCCTGCAGATATTTCCGCATATCCTTGTAGAGGGGAGAGGCAGGGAAGGAGGAGCAGGGGCGCGCCAAGAAAAAATGTAATTTACGCTGAATTAAAGCTCGACGGTGTCCTGTCCGTGCCATAGCTCGGCCACCGTTCTCAAGGTCAGAAAAATATGAAAAAAAAATCTTTCCCGACAACAAAGGGAACGGACGTGGGGAAAGAAGGGGGGGTGAATAAGGGGGCGGGGTGTGCTTCCGGTCCCTTTTCACTGTCTGAGAATCGGGAGCGGGAGCGGGAGGGGAAGGCAGGGGCACTCTAAGAAATGTACAAAAAAATTAATCTCTGACAAAGTTTTAATCTTAGCACTGAGAACCATGCGGCAGCCTGAGATTTTCAACGGCACCCTCAGGCTACCGCAGCAACATGACATGGGCCAGATGCCGTTGCAAAGTGTCAAGTGTAATGCTTTGTCTAGTTTTAATTAAAAAAGCTTTTCTTACACTTCCTTGGCGCCCCTCTGCCTCTTCTTCTCTCCCCTGAGCCAAGTTACGGATTTTTCGGACTCTTTTGTCGGCGTTTCCGGAGTTCCAGTGAGCGCTTCTCCCGCTCGGACTGAGCCTGCAAACTCAAGTTGTCCCAAAGAAACCTGTGTTGCAAATGCAGCGAGCCATCTTTCTCCACCGTCGCCTTTACTGCCTTGCCTTGCAGCTCAAACATGTGCTCTTTGGCACCCGGAACCTTGGTAAGAACATTCATGTCAAGGGCAAAGAAAAGTTCGCCCCCGGAGCAGGTCCCGTCCGTGTTGCACCTCGCACCTGAATATTTAATCACATGGAGAAGAACAGGGGCAGCGGCGCGCTAAGAACGTACTAAAAGAAATCAACCAAAATCTTTGACAAAGTTTGGTCCTATACTCAACACTGAAAACTAAGAGGGAGAGGGAAAGCACGATCTATCCTTGCTCGCCATCTGAGAACAGGGGACGGGAGAGGCACGGCCCTGTGCTTACCCTTTCCCTCCGTCTGAGAACTTGGACAGGGATGAGGAGGGGGCTTAGTGGAGGCGTTTCATGTATTTATTTAATTTTTTTTTGTAACTTCTGCGCCCTTCCCCTCCCCCTTTCCTGTCCTTTGAGCCCCCGGGCTCAGGGGGCTCAAGTGGGAGGGAGGAAAAGAAGGGGGGGGGGCGCCCCCCCCCTTCCCCTTGTCGAGACTACGGCTACACTAGTACATTTCTTTTCGGTACTTTCTTGATGGCGCTGTTAGCACAGGCGGCGGGAAAGGGGAAGGAGTGGGGGGCGCTCTAAGAAAATGCAAAAAAAGATTACGCTGAATTAAAGTTCGACTTATCTTTTTCGCGCCGGCACCCTCAAGCTGCAGCAGAATTGGCCCCCGTCTTGTCATTAAAAAGCCTATGTTAGAACCCCTGGTCGACACCGTCTGTGCTCTGCTCGTGCGCCAAGAATGTACAAGAAAAAATTAATAAAATCCCTGACAAGGTTTTAATCTGGGAGTTGAGACTAGGAGAGAACTGGAGCTAGCGAGAGAAGTGGCAGGGGAGAGGGGAGATGCAGGGGAGGGAGGGCGCCAAGAAAGTACAAAACGATTTTTTTTATTAAAACCCGACGGCTTTACACTTGGCACCGAAAGCTAAGAGTGCAAGAGGGAAAGGGGGGAGGGCAGGGGCGCGCTAAGATAATAAGTAAAAATTCTTGACAGTTTTAATTTTAGCACTGAGAACCAAGAGAGGGAGAAAAAAGGGGGAGAGGCGCGCGCAAAGGATTTGTACCACACTTCCTCCTTGTCGAGACTTTCTAAAGTACATTTCTTTTGGGTGCTTTCTTGATGGCGCTTTTAGCGAAGGCGGCTTGGCGGTCTGTGCATGTGATATGGCTGAAAAAGGAAGCGTTTCCAGGCTTTTCTGGCAATACTGCCCTTTTTGGCCGTATCATGTCAGGCGCACACATACGCAAATTTGGCGACAAGTTTTTGTAAAAAAAAGAAGAGAGAAAGAGAAAGAGAAAAATCCTCTTGCCGAAAAAAAAAGGGGGAGGGGGAACGGAGGAAAGAGGGGAGAGGGAGGGAAAAGGGAAGAA
>WBZZ01006554.1:0-26774 GCA_019918135.1 Paulinella micropora | reverse complement strand
GACTGCACGATATCTGTGACGCCATCCGCTTCTGTGACGCCATCCGCTTCTGTGACCATCCGATTCTGTGACTGCCACGATATCTGTGACTGCCACTATATCTGTGACGCCGTCCGCTTCTGTGACGCCGTCCGCTTCTGTGACTGCCACTGTTTCTGTCACGCCATCCGCTTCCGGCACGATATCTATGACGCCGTCCGCTTCTGTGACAACATCTGCTTCTGTGACACCCATAACTTCTGTGACTCCGTCCGCTTCTGTGACAACATCCGTTTCTGCCACGATATCTGTGACTGCCACGATATCTGTGACTCCGTCCGCTTCTGTGACAACATCCGCTTCTGCCACGATATCTGTGACTGCCACGATATCTGTGACGCCGTCCGCTTCTGCCACGATATCTGTGACTGCCACTATATCTGTGACGCCTTCCGTGACTGCCACGATATCTGTGACGCCCACCACCTCGGCGACACGGTCCGCAACGGCCACGATATCTGTGACTGCCACTATATCTGTGACTGCCACTATATCTGTGACGCCTTCCGTGACGCCGTCCGTGACTGCCACGATATCTGTGACGCCTACCATCTCGGCGACACGGTCCGCGACGGCGACGGCCACGATATCTGTCACGCCATCCGCTTCTGTGACTGCCACTATATCTGTGACTGCCACTATATCTGTGACGCCTTCCGTGACGCCTTCCGTGACTGCCACGATATCTGTGACGCCTTCCGTGACGCCGTCCGTGACTGCCACGATATCTGTGACGCCCACCACCTCGGCGACACGGTCCGCGACGGCGACGGCATCCGCTTCTGTGACGCCATCCGCTTCCGTGACTCCCACGATATCTGTGACCGCCACTGTATCCGTGACACGCACACCCACGATATCTGTGACGCCATCCGCTTCTATGACGGCGACGCCCACGGTATCTGTGACTCCCACTATTTCTGTAACGCCGACCGTCTCAACGTCGCCGACCAGTTCAATCTCTCTGACCAATTCAATCTCTCCGACCAGGACACCGACCGTTTCTGTTACATCCACACGCTCCGGAACACCATCAATCACGCCTACGCCGCAGATAAACGAGTGCGTGGCCTGGCGCAGTAGCTGTGATGAGGCGCTGGATTTCGTGGACTTCCCAAGCAGTCCATATACCTCTAGCTCTAACACGTATTCTATTTCAAGCTCTAGTCAAAGTATTGGGTATAGTGCCTGGAAGGCCTTCACCAGCGCTGCCGGCAATTATTGGCGATCGAGTCAAGCAACGTATAACAGTTTAGGAAATTATGCTGCTACTGTTAATACCGGCGGCCTCTTGGGTGAGTACTTGCAAATCAACGGCGATACGGCACCGTTCGTCATGACCCACGTAGTGCTGGCTGCGCTTGATGTGTATCCGCCCACGAGTTTTGCGCTGATGGCAACCAATGACAGCGTGCAGTGGACGAACCTGTATCAATCCTCTGTGAATTCCTTTACCTTCATGGGCGAGGAGCGCACCTACAAGATAGCACAGCCAAGAAATTACTGGACATACCGGCTCGTCGTCCTGACTGTGCCCACAGGGGGTACCAATGCGTATGCGCAGATTGGCAGGATGTTCTTGAGGACCTGGTGTTGTCCTTCGTGTGCTAACACACCCGCCGAAAGTTACACTTGCACCTGCGACGCTGGCTGGGCAGGCGGGGGGCTTGGCAAAGGCTGCTTCCACTACAACGCGTGTAGTAACTATCCGCGCGATTGCGATACTTCCTTCCACCAGACATGGACTTCCAACACGTTGGGGTCCTGGGCTGTTACCGGTAGCAGCAATGCTTCGTCGGTCTACACGCTGCTGGGAGCAGACACCGCTAGTTCAAACACTTGGTCGTCGGCCGCCGTCTATAGCATAGCGGATGGGACGTACACGGGAGGTCAGAGCACGGCGGGCGTCGCGGGCGAGTGGGTGCAAATAGCCAAAACGACGGCGGTGGTCCTGACGAGCTACTCTTTTGCTTGCAGGTACGTAAGCGGCGGTAGCACGGCGTGCCCGGGTCATCCCGTGAGCTTTGCACTTTTAGGCAGCGAGGACGCGGTGTCGTGGGACGTTTTGTCGACCATAAGCAATGCACAGGCCCTGGTACAAGGGCACGAGCGCACTTACCAATTAAGCGCACCAGGTCCGTACTCGTATTACAGGTTTGTGATCACCAAGATCCAGCCGGCCGCCAGCGGACAGGCTACCATGGCGGACGTGTACTTTCGCTTGTGGTGCTGCCCCGGTTGTACTAGAACAGACTCAACTAACTATACTTGCACTTGCGCTAGCGGCTGGTCAGGCGGAACGTCAACAGGCTGTTTTAACGGGGCCTGTAGCTCTCACAAGACAAGCGGGGTGAGTTATCGGTCGGATAGCAAGGTCGTAGCCTGCCCCGCGAGCTTCACTACCCCCGGGCTTTTCGTAAGTTCGACTGTGGAATCTGGACAAAGCGGCGCACCTTATCTGCGGGGGGTTACTTCCGGAGGCGCGTGCAATTATGGCTGGCACATTTTTACTAAGAGCGAATACATACTCTCCGATCTTGTCGATATCGATTACTATGTCATTGCCTCTGGCCAATGTACCAGCAACGGCGACTACCGCGGGCTAAACGGGGTCGGACCCACAGGGGGGCTAGCTTGCAGTAACTTACTCAGCATAGCTATTACACAATATTGGGCACCACAAACGTCAGGGCTTTTCCTGAATTTGCCGTCCCTCTTTAAGTGGACTGGCGGCTCTGGTACCTCCCTAGCAGCCCAGCAAATTAACAAGACCAACTACATGTTGCACGGTGTCTTGTGTGCTTGGGGGTAAACAAAGCGCGTGCTGCACGGTGTCTTCAAAGCACAGGCTATGAATGCCACGCACAATTTCCGTTTTAATATTGTAGAGTTATTCAAGAAAAGATTTAAACGGAGAGAGGCGGGGGTGGGACCGACGTTCTGCGCGAGCAACAGTAAAGCAAGCTCCGTTCAAGCGCGGGCTTTCTTTTAAAATTAAAGAAAAACTCCTTGTTGCTTTCTTGTATTTCTATTTTCAATTGTTTTTGTTCTCTCTTTTTATTACAACTAAACCCCCTTCCCCGAGCCCACTGCTTCAAATTCGTCCGGGGGGGAAGGATGCGAGATTGTTTTTTCAAGCCAAGGGCGCAAAGGCACTTGCATCCAGGTTCAGGCGGACCTCCTGGCGCTGCGAATCCTCGACCGCGTCCACTAGCTGGCGCAGCTTGACGTATACCGCGCCCAGGCACACGATGACGGCCGTGAAGCCCGCGCACACCGCTTGCTTGAGCCAAAGCTGTTCCTGTTCCGGCGGCGACTGGTAGCGGACCGCACTGTTGCCGATCACCAAGATAGCGGCCACGCCCGTGATCCACATGGTAACGCACAGGGCCCAGTCCCACAAACTCTGCGAGCGCCGCTGCAGGCCGGACAGGGCTTGTCGACAGCCAGCGGTACGATTGTTTTCGCGGATGTCCATTCTCTCTATTTTTCGGCTGCCTCGGCTAAGTGGCTCGCATTTCACAAAGACTTAGCTCGCGGCCCCCACATCGGCGACAATGAAGGGCGCACAACAGGCAGGGGGGGGGCAGGCAGGGGGGGGGGCCGCCGAAAAAGTCTCAAGGTCAATAGAGAGCAAAACCTGTTGTTTGGTGCAAAGGTGAGGGGGGGGGCCACTGCACGACTGTGGCAGGGCGGGGGGCCGCGGGAAGGTTGTAGCAGGGAGGGTGAAAGAAAAGCTGGGTGCAAAAAAAAAACCAACAACCAGACAAGAGAGAAATCGCACAGCAAAGGCGTCTGTGCGAAAAAAAAGAGGCCTGTCTGACAAAAGGTGACTACAAGGGCAGGTACCACCGGCGGCAATCTTTTCTGCAACAAGACGTCAAGGGGTTGCTACGTGCACGCGCTGGTGAAGAGATTGCAAGGCTGCCTGCGGACATGGGCTTGCCTTTGCTGGCGCGAACGCAGGCAACTGGCGCAGAAGTGCTGCGCTGAGAAAACGTTCGGAAACAGTCCGAGAATTAAAACCATTTTGTGTACCAGAGCCTACGAGGCGCTCTTTTTTTTAGTTCCTGAGATTGAGGTAGGAGGGGCGGAGGGACAGGTTTTATTTGTGATGCAGGTGGGGTCGGCAAAAGCCAAGCCCCGGGCACCACAACCACTAGCCGTGGAGTGCTGCCAGGGCTTGTTGTTTGTGGAGCGACTGACGAGGGGAGGTTGATGCCCCGAGGGCCGCCTGCTCTGCCGGGACACGACCTCCGGAACACTCCCGCACTGGCGGCGACCGGCTTACCGGTCGGGATTACGAGGCACGCGTTTTGTGCGGAAGGGCTGTCGTTTCAGAGTTTAGCGCAGGTTTTTTTAACCCTCTCCTCCTCCACTCTCTCCCGTCCCACCTCCCCCCCCCCTCTGCCGAAGAGGAAGAATTGTAAATTAAATTAAAAAATAGCTGACTTTTTGGCCAGAGCAAGGCAAAAAAAAAGCCGTACATTCCGGCAAACTTTCGTGAGACCTTTCATTTCACCGCAAAACTCGGTCAGCGACTGATTTTTTTTGCAAGGGACATTTCGGCACTTGGAAGACATTCAGAGAAATTTTTTGGGGAAACAAACGCGGGCGGGGAAATTCTGAATATGTTTACAGAAATTCCCCGCCCGCCGGCGTCTCCCGAAAATTTTTCTGTCGCTAAAAACTTATTGCCGAAATGTCCTTCGCAAAAAAAAATTTTCTTATTGTCCCGCAAATACCGGACAATATCCGTTACCCGTAAATTCCGGCACTGGTGACGTTTGTCGCGAAATCCACCGGAAATTCGAAACTAGTGAAAAAAATTTTTTTTGCAAGGGACATTTCGGCAATTGGAAGGTAGCTAGAGAAAATTTTTTGGGGAAACAAACGCGGGCGGGGAAATTCTGAATATGTTTACAGAAATTCCCCGCCCGCCGGCGTCTCCCGAAATTTTTTCTGTCGCTAAAAACTTATTGCCAAAATGACTAGATTTCTGGTGTTGTCTGGAATCAGGTCAACTTCGCGACAAGAGGACCTTTACCGTAAGTTCCGGCAAACTTTCGCGAAACCTCTCATTCCGCCCCGGCAAACTTTCGCGCTGGTTTTAAAAAAAAGGGCAAGAAAAAGAGGGAGGGGGGGGATGCGCGCAAGGAGGAGGGGGAGGGCGGAACGAAAGAGAGTGCAGTCGCGCACACCCCTTTCCCCCCCCCGCACCCTCTCACACTCTCGTTCTTGGGGTCTTCCTCCTTTCCTCCCTCCTGATTCTTTTTGTTTCATGCTCTTGTTTTTCTTTTGTTCTTGGCACTCGCCTCTCTTTCCCCACCCTTGGTTTGAAAAGCATTTAAAATCTGGGCTAACTAGAATTAGTAAAAAAAAAGTGAACATTGGTGTCAAGCTGGTCTTTTTAAAGAAAAGCAAAGAAAACATAATTTCTCCCTTTTCTTACACCACTCTAGCATGCGCGTGCCGCTGGCGCCCTGGCTCGTCGTGGCCCTCACCCTCGCATGCGCCCTGTGCCCGTACACCCCGCCCGCCACCCTTGGTTCGGACGCCATACTCGGTGTCAATATTGTGGGCGATGGCTCGACGTATACTCTTCCCTTCCAGGCAGACCCCACGGCACCGGCGAGCCGGCGCCGGCAGCTAGCCAGCACTACTTACACTGTCGACTGGGGTGACGGCAGCGCCCCGCAGGTGTGCAACATCACGTGCAGTCACACGTACGCAACTGCTGGCAACTACACCTTGGTACTAAGCGCGACGAGCATCGCCGGCTTTACTGCGGCCAACGCTACGCTGCCAATAATTGGGGGTGGGTGCCTGGACAAGACGCTAGCCAGTGGAGCACGGTGGCACGACGCGTACAGCGTAAATTGGCATTGTGGCACGTATGCGTTGGACAATAATTGCCTTAACTATGGCGACAGCGATCCCTATGAGGGAATGACAGCCAACATGGCTTGTTGTGTGTGCGGCGGCGGCATGCCAGCGCTGCCTTCCGGGGGTGTGCTGACCTCGGTACAAGCTTGGGGCGGCCTACGCTTGCACACTACCTCGGGCTACCACTTTAGGAACGCGCGGTTGGTAGCCGCGCCGCCCCCCTTGCCGCCTAACACAGGGCTGCGCTCGCTCCAAGGCACGTTCGGAGGCCTGGGCAGGCTGGGCAACGTGTCCCTGGACGTGAGAGAGCTGGATACCAGCCTGGTGACGGACCTGTCGCTCCTGACCAAGGGGGCGCCCCTGCTGTCGTTGGCGGGGCTGGAGCGGTGGGACGTGGCTTCGGTCGTGAATGCCTCACGCGCCTTTGCGGATTACCGGGGGCAGTTGCGCACGCTAGCCTCGTGGCGCTTTAACAGCTTGGTCGACGCTACCGAGATGTTCAGCAACGCGACTGCTTTCAATGTGAACGTGGGCCAATGGCAATTGCCGCACCTGGCTAGCTGGCGAGACATGTTCCGGGGCGCGACGGCGTTCAGTGGTGCCGGGCTCAGCTCCTGGAACCCCAGTTCGTCCCTGCCCGCGGGCTCCCATTCTTGCCACCGGCTGAGCGCCGGGGCCGCGTGCGGGGAGGCCTGCCCACTCCCCGCGTGGTGCTGCCGCAACTGCACGACCAGGTGCCAGGTGGAAGTAGTGCAGGGCGGGGGCAGCTACCAGCTCCCGTTGCGCCCCGAAACCGGCGGCAACGACAACAACGCCGCGTTTGCGGTGGAATGGGGGGATGGCTCGGCGGAACAGCAGTGCACTAGCGCCGTGACTTGCAGCCACAACTACGCCAGCGCTGGCGTGTACAACCTCACCCTGCACGGCACGCCGATCGTGGGTTTTACCATGATCGACGTGTCCACAGCCAAGGTAGAGAGCTGCACTCACAAAAGGCTGCCCAACGGAGAGTTCTGGCACACACCCTCGGGGCTCGGCTGTGAAGACTTGTCTGCAGACTTTGGAAATGGCTACTATTTCTATTGCAGCCAAAACCTTGCGGCCTACGACGGCACGACAATTTCCCAGGCTTGCTGTTTCTGCGGCGGGGGTGATCGGGTCTACCCCCCGCGCGTTACCCTGCGCGCTATTCACGACTGGGGCGCCGTGCGTTGGCACACCACGGCCGGTTCCCACTTCCGGGGCGATTCGCTCGTGGCCGTGGCCCCGCCCCCGGCCAGCCACGGGCTGCGGTCGCTGGCCGGCTCGCTGGGCGGCCTCGAAGGCCTGGCCCTCAACGTGTCGGCGCTGGACACGAGCCTGGTCACGGACCTCTCCCAGCTCACGGTCGGGGCGCCCAACCTGGCTCTGGTGGGGCTCGAGCGCTGGAACACCTCGCTGGTGATCAATGCCTCCCAGGCCTTCGCAGGTTACAACCGCAGCCTGGCGACGCAGTTGAATGGCTGGGCCGTCGCGCAGGGGCAAGACTTTGCCTGGATGCTGAGCGGGGCCTGCGTGTCGAGCTCACTGGACCTCAGCGCCTGGGCTCAGCCGACACAGCTCGCGCAGTGCCAGGCCCTGCTGGCCGGCTCTGCACTGGCCTACGCGCGGCTGCCCGCCCCGTGCCGCTCGTACCTAGAGTACGAGTATACGTGGCCCAACCAAAGCGCAGTGTACTGCTAAAAAAACCCTCCACACCCCCAAAAAACAACACCAGCGGGGGATGGAAGGGCCAAGAAAGTACGGGGTGTGGCTAGCAGAAAAAAACTAGACAAGAAACAGGCAGTACCAGCCATCAGATTCTCTGGCGGGGAAACAGGCATTGGCAGCACTCAGCGAGTGGGGGGGGGCAAAACTTCAATCCTTTGCTTTTTACTTTGGCTATCAATACAGTTTGCCGCACCCTTTCCGTATTAAATATACAATAATCGAAGTGAAAGCTAAAGTTTTTAATAAGTACCAGTCGGAGGTATTCTATAAGCCACAGCTGTGCACAGCTGTGGCACGCAAGCGGCGCGCGAGCTTGCAGGCTCTACTCTACTTCTTTTCTTACTACGCAAAGAACCCCGTGCACACCTTAAACTGCAGATACAATCCCCATCCCCCAGTATTGTCGGTGCGTGTAGCTGTGATGGTGCTTGAGTAAGGCGGCGAGGCATTGGTAGTAAAGGTAATCTTGAACTGGTCATTGTAAGTACCAGAAACTGGCTGGTCCCAGTTATTTTTGTTGATAGTAGTAGGGCACGAGGCGACATAGAGACCGGCCCAAGGGCCGACAGTCTTTGAATTTGTGGATGAGGCCCCGATACTAATGACTATGATCTCGACAACCGGCGTCGCTGTGGTCGAGATGCTGGGAGACCTCGTCTGCGTGGGCGTTATGGAGGGCGTCACAGATATCGTGGGCGTTATGGAGGGCGTCACAGATATCGTGGGCGTCATGGACATAGTAGGCGTCGGCGTGACTGGGATGCACACCGGCGCTTCTACCGTGATCCTGACGTCGCCCAAGCGCGAGTTTGCAGCACACGTCGAACCAGGAGCATAGGTCCAGTGTGTATACACCACGAAGCGGTACGCGGTGTAGTCCGACGTCGGGGTCAAGCTCACGGTCTGCTGCTGCCCCCCGGTCCAGTCCGTCCAACCGCTGCCTGTTGCAAGCAGGGTCCAGCCGGTGTTGCTGGCGGGGTTGTTCGACCCATAGACCTGCAACGTTTCAACAGCTGAAATTTCCGGACACCCACTTGCAGACGTGCAAGAGTTAATACCGCTGGGAAGCATGCGCATGTAAGCAATTACCCCAACCGACCACAACCTTGCGGGAACGTTGTTCGACTTGGTTATTTGCACGTAAGCCCCGCGTATCGTATTGGTTACTGCCGTACCTGAGGTAGAAAGACCTGAGCAGACGCCGTTTGTTTTTCACGGTTGAATAGGGCGTAGTACTATACCAATCAGTGAGGTAGTTGCCGTCCGTGGCGTCGGCCGCAACGGCGCCGAAGCCGCCGAATACCCGCTGAGGCTGATGGTCCAGCCGAACAGTGTGCCGGGGGAAGTCAGTTGGCTTTGGTTGACGTAGCCCGAGTTGCACATGCAGTAGAAAGAGCCGTACGTGTTGGTGCAGACGCCGTTGGCGGTGCAGCCGCCGTTGTTGGCAAGGGCGCACTCGTTGACGTCGGGAGACGCGGACGGCGTCACAGATAGTGTGGGCGTCACGGACGGCGTCACAGATATTGTGGGTGACGCAGAAGGCGTCACAGATATTGTGGGCGTCACAGATATCGTCGCAGAAGCGGATGCAGTCACAGATATCGTCGCAGAAGCAGATGCAGTCACAGATATCGTCGCAGAAGCGGATGGCGTCCTGGAGTCCGACTGCGTGGGTGTGGCGGTCGGCGACGCGCTGGTCGACCTGGACGTCGTGACTGTTGCAGTGGCGGATGCAGTCACAGATATCGTCGCAGAAGCGGATGGCGTCCTGGAGTCTGACTGCGTGGGTGTGGCGGTCGGCGACGCGCTGGTCGACCTGGACGTCGTGACTGACGCAGTGGTGGATGCAGTTGGTGTCACCGTAATGGTGGGCGTGGCGGATGCAGTTGGTGTCACCGTAATGGTCGGAGTGGCGGAGGCCGTGGAGGTTGCCGTGCCGGATGCAGTTGGTGTCTTCGTAATAGACGGCGTGACGGACGCCGTGGCGGTCAGCGACACTGTCACCGACACTGTCACCGACCAGGTAGGCGTGACGGATGCCGTGGCGGATGCGGTGGCGGAGGCCGTGGCGGATGCGGTCGGTGTCACCGTAATGGTAGGCGTGACGGACGCCGTGGCGGTCAGTGACACCGAAGAAGTCGGCGAGGAGCCGAGGCTCCGCGACGCCGTCGGGGTCGACGACTCCGACGCGGTCACCGACACGGTCACCGACACGGTTTGCGACGCGGTCACCGAAACGGTCATTGTCACTGTCACTGACACGGTCGGCGACACGGTTGGCGACACGGTGGCGACTGTCGCGACACGGCGGGTGACTCGGAAACGCTCGGGGTCACGCTCGCCTCAGGTGTCCTGGTGGCCGACAACGTCGAACAGAAAAAGCTACCCGCGGTGTTGACGCACTGCCCAGCGCAGTTACCGGCGCTGTTGCCAGCACTCGTCCACGTCGCCGCACGGCGCCGGCAGCAGCGTGGCGCGCAAGTAGCCCCAGCCCGCCTGCGTGCCGCACTCAGCGCCGGTGCTCCAGTACTGGTAGTTCCTGGTGACAATCACGCGGAAGAACCTGTAGTACTTCCGGCCGCCCGCCAGGTCCCACGCTTGTTCCTGCGAGGGAGACCACGACGTCCAGTCCGTCGGGTTGCGACCTACCAGCGCCCAGGCCACGCCGTCGTTCGAGCCCACGACCGTCACTTGCGCGGCGCTCAGGGTCTTGTACGTCCAGTCGCCCCACACCTCGGCCGACGCGGCCACCGCCACCCTGGTCAGCGCCGCGGGCCCGGGCGACGCCAGCTGCACCCAGGCGCCCCGGTACACTACGCCGTCCGCAGTCGTGGTCACCGCCGACGTGGACGTGCTGGCCGAACTGCAGACGTACGGCGTAAGCTTCGTCGTGTCGTACAGGGCGCCCGCGTCGCTCTCCCAGAGGCCGGACGCGTCGGCCGCGAGCGGCGTGCCGGCGGCGGTGCCGGACGTAGTCACCAGCCAGCCCGCCAGCCCCGCGGGTTCCACCGGCGAGAACGGGCCGGCGTTGGTCGGCTCGTAGCCCGCGGCGCAGCCGCACTCGTACGAGCCGTACGTGTTCGTGCACAGCGCGCCGGGCCCGCACACCAGCTCCACGCCGTCCGCACACTCGTTGACGTCCGGCGAGCCAGAGGGGCTCTGGCTCGGAGAGGCGGTCGCGGACGGCGACACGGTCGCCGACGCGGTCTGAGTCTTTGAGCTTGAGGCCGTCAAGGACGCCGACGCCGACCGCGAGGAACTGACGCTCAGCGACGCCGAAGCGCTCAGCGAAGAGTTCACGCTCCGCGACACGGTCGCGCTCGGTGACGCGGACGCGGATACTGACGCGGACTGTGACGCGGACCCGGACACTGACGCGGACGGGGTCACCGTCGCGCTCGGCGTCGCGGACGGCACCCACACGGCGCACTCGGCACTTGTGCGCTGGCTCAGGCACGCGTCGTACGTCGTGCTCAGCAGCTCCGTGGGCGCGCCGTCCGTGAACTGCCGGGCGTCGCGCAAGCTGTTCAGCCGCCAACTCGACAGGTCGGCCCGCACCGCCGACTGCGCGAACACAGCCGTCGCCTCCCACACGCCCGTCACGTTCCAGCGCTCCAGGCCCGGGATGGTTGTTACGTTTGTGCCGTTGAACAGGTAAGAGATGTCCCGCGCGCGCGACAGGTCCCAGCCGCTCACGTTGGAAAACTGGAGCTTGGGCGAGTTCGCGAACGCGCCGCGCAGCACTAGCGCGGAGCGCGTGTCCAGCCCCGACACGTCAAAGGAGGCGTCCCCGAGCCAGGCGAAGCTGAATTCGAAGCTCGTCACCTGCGACGTGTCAAGGGCCGACAGCGGAGGCAACAACTGCAGCTGCGTCTCGCCGTAGAAGTGGTAGCCGGCGGTGGTATCCAGCCGCAGCCCGCCCCACTGCACGACGCTGAGCAGCGCGACCTCGCCAGTCTGCTGCGCGCGCCATTCAGGCGTCATGGTCCAGCCCGGCACCACGCCTTCCACCGCTATGGTAAACACGCCCGCGCTGGCAAACACGTGCGTGCACGGCCCGCTGCTTGTACAAGCTTGTGGCGGCGCGCCGTCGCCCCAGTCTACCAGCCATTGCTTATCTTGCGCCAATTGCCGGCGGCGTGCGACGATTGCTATCGAGCCCGCGGCCGGCAGCGTCCACACTGCGCCGGTGGCGCCGACGGACAGCTCGAGCAACAGGTCCGTCGCTTCCGGCGCGCGCCAGGCGCAATCCGCTAAGGACACCACCGCCAACGCCAGCGCTAGTAAGCCGGCGTTCATCGTCGTCTAGAGAGGGGACACAGAAAAGAAAGGATATGCGTCTCCTTCTTTTCTTTTGGTCGTGCTGCTGAAAAGTGTCGAGATCTTCTAGTTTAATATTTTTTTTATAAAAGTTCTTCCCGTTTCAAGATACGTTGTTCTGTAACTTGGGTTTTTTTTTCGGGGGTGGAGGACGGCGGGAACGGCTGGAACGGCGGGGAGGGAAGCAGGAGAGAAAGCAAGGAAGGCGAGGACCAAAAAAAAGTCAACAAATTGTCATTACATTCTTTTGTTTGGGATTTGCCGGCACGAGAGGAGGGGGGGAGGGGCCCGCCTGTGTGCAAATTTTCTCTGTAAATACCGGAGAGGATGGGGAGACGGGGGCGGTTTCCAGCGGAGTGCGAATTTGCACAGGAGTTACTGTTTGGTCCGATTGCTACCTCGCTATTGTACGTTTCCGACCCCCCGTTTCACCACCTGCTATATATCTTTCCGTTGGAGGCACGTTGGAAGTGTCTTGTTTGACCGGCTAGGTGACTTGTTAAATGCACGCCGGCACGTCCAGCGTGACGCGCACGTCACCCAGCGTCACTGATGACGGGCAGGTAGAGCCAGCTGCCGTAAACTTGTAGTAGTTGCGCAGAGCCACCAGGCGGTACGCGTTGTAGGCTTGGGGCATGTTTAAGGTCAGCGTCTGGGTCGTACCCCATAACCAGCCGCTCCACGTGCCGCTCGAGGCTAGGTAGGTCCAGCTGTTGCCCAGGTCGCTGGAACCCAGCACTGCCAGCTCCGAGACCGCCTGGTAGACCACGCAGCCCGACGGGCAGCCTGGGGAGGCAGGGGTAAAAGTATTACTGGTGGCGGTTACGGCCACAGACAGGATCCGCGCGAAGCTGCCGCCCGACTGCGTGAACGTGACGTAGGCGCCAGCATAATTGCTGCCGCTGGCTACAGTCAGTGGCGAGGAGGCTGTATTAGTGCAGGTAGAGCTGACCGTGACGTCGTACTGGTTGGAGCTTGAGCTCCAATAAGTGGTGGCGGAGCCGTCGGCCACGACGTTTGCGGAGCCGGCACTTGCGCCACTTACGCTCACCGTCCAGCCGTACAGGCCGCCGGGCGACGTGAGAACCTTGGCGCCGGCTTGAGCGTAGCCTGCATTGCACGTACAATAGAAAGAACCCGGGGTGTTTGTGCAGACCCCGTTAGCGCCACAGCCCCCGTTGTCGGGGCGGCTGCACTCATCGAGGTCGAGGGACGGCGTGACCGAAACGCTTGGCGTCACACTGCCGGTGAGCGAGGTCGTGGGGCTGTTGGTGGGCGTGTTGCTGCGGCTGGAGTACAGCGACTCCGACGCCGACGGCGTCGGCGACTGTGTCGGCGTGACCGAAACGGTAGGCGAACGCGTGGCGGAGGCGGTGAGGCTGGTGCTGGACGTCGGGGTCGCGCTGGCGCTGCGGGTCGGGCTGGACGTCGGGGTGCTGGTCAGCGAAAGGCTCGGCGACTGGCTGGGCAGCGCGCACACCGGCACGTCCAGCATGACCCGGAGGTCGCCGAGAACGGCGGCGGAGCTGCACATAAAGTTGTAGATCGAGTACCAATGGAAATTGCGCAGGATGACGAAGCGGTACGCGTTGTAAGTAGCGGGGAGGTCTAGGGCTAGTGTTTTCGTCTGCTCGGGGGCCCAGCCGCTCCACTGTCCCGCGGCCAGATAGTTCCAGTCTGTGCCTCCGTTGCTAGAGCCGAGGACTACCAGCTCCGAGACAGCGGAGTGGGATGGGCAGCCCGCGCTGTTGGCACAGCCGCCCTGCCCGGAAGGAGTGATCAGCGCCGGGGTGCTGATCACACTAACAGAGAACAGCCGCGCTGGGCTGCCCCAGGCCTGCTTGAAGTCGATGTAAGCTCCTGCGTAGCTGGCCCCGCTGGCGACCACGGTGACCGGCGCGAGAATGCTGCCCGGGAAATTGCAAAGCCCGTTACTGTCGCTGGTGGACTGGCCGTAATTGCTACCACTGTTCCAGAGCGTAGAGGCCAGGCCGTCCGTAGCATTGCTCGCTTTCTGTGCTGAGGCCGCCCCGCTAACCAGGACCTGCCAGTCGTACAGATAGTCGGGCGACGTCAATTCCTGGGCGCCGGCCCGAACGTAACCGGGCGCGCACGTGCAGAATGTGCCGTTGGGCGTAACGCTGCAAAGCCCGTTGGGCCCACAGCCCCCGTTGTTGGAGCGGCCGCACTCGTCGGGCGACCCTGAGGGAGTTAGGCTGCGCGACACGGTGGGCGACACGGTGAGCGACGCTGTAGCAGTAGCAAGTGTGGCGGACGCCGCGGTGGTCAGCGAGGCGGTCGGCGAGTAGGTGGTTGATGCCGTGGCAGACGCGGTCGGGGTGCTGGGGCTTGGGGCAGTCAAGGACCGCGTGACGGAGGCGGTCAGCGAGTAGGTGGTTGACGCCGTGGCAGACGCGGTCGGGGTGCTGGGGCTTGAGGCAGCTAGGGACCGTGTGACGGAGGCGGTCAGCGACGCGGTCACAGACGGTGACGCGGACCGCGTCCCGGACGGCGCCCACACGGCGCACTCGGCACTTGCGCGCCGGCTCAGGCACGCGCTGTGCGTCGTGCGCAACAGCTCCGCTGGCGCGCCGTCCAGCAACTGCGGGGCGTTGCGCAAGCTATTCAGTTGCCACTGCGACAGGTCGGCCCGCACCGCCGACTGCGCGAACACCGCCGTCGCCTCCGACACACCGGACACGTTCCAGCGCTCCAGGCCCCGGATGGTCGTGACGTTTGTGCCGTTGAACAGGTACGAGATGTCGCGCGCGCGCGACAGGTCCCAGCCGCTCACGTTGGAAAACTGGAGCTTCGGCGAGTTCGCGAACGCGCCGCGCAGCACTTGCGCAGACCGTGTGTCTAGGCCCGAAACATCGAACGTAGCGGCCACGAGCCCGGCGAAGCTGTACTCGAAGCTCGTCACGTACGACGTGTCAAGGGCCGACAGCGGCGGCGCTGAAGTCAACTGCCATTCGCCGTAGAAGTGGTAGCCGGCGGTGGCGTTTAGTTGCAAACCGCCCCACTGTAAAATCACTAGCAGCGCGACCTCGCCCGCCTGCTGCGCGCGCCATTCCGGCGTCATGGTCCAGCCCGGCACCGTGCCTTCCACCGCTATGGTAAACACGCCCGCGCTGGCAAACACGTGCGTGCACGGGCCGCTGGTTGAACAAGCCTGTGGCGGCGTGCCGTCGCCCCAGTCTACCAGCCATTGTGGCTCGTCTTGCGCCAATTGCCGGCGGCGTGCGACAATTGCTGTCGAGCCCGCGGCCGGCAGAGTCCACACCGAGCCGGCGGCGCCGACGGACAGCTCGAGCAACAGGTCCGTCGGTTCCGGCGCGCGCCAGGCGCAATCCGCCAAGGACACCACCGTCAACGCCAGCGCTAGTAAGCAAGCGTTCATCGTCGTCTAGGGAGGGGACACAGAAAAGGAAGGATGTGCGTCTCCTTTTTTTTGGTCGTGATGCTGAAAAGTGCCGAGATCTTCTAGTTTAATAATTTTTTTAAAAAGTTCTTCCCGTTTCAAGATACACTGTTCTGTAACTTGGGTTTTTTCGGTTGTGGGGAACGGCTGGAACGGCGGGGAGGGAAGCAGGAGAGAGAGAGAGAGAGAGGAGGGAAGAAGGAGAGAAAGCAAGGAAGGCGAGGACCAAAAAACAGTCAGCAAATTGTCATTACATTCTTTTGTTTGGGATTTGCCGGCACGAGAGAGGAGGGGGGGGGCCGCCTGTTTGCAAATTTTCTCTGTAAATACTGGAGAGGGGAGACGGGGGGGGGGGCGGTTCCCAGCTGCGGGGCGAATTTGCGCAGGAGTTACTGTTGGTCCGATCGCTCCATCGATATTGTACGTTTCCGACCCCCCGTTTCACCACCTGCTATATCTTTCCATTGGAGGCACGTTGGAAGTGTCTTGTCTTGTTTGAACGGCCAGGTGACTTGTTAAATGCACGCCGGCACGTCCAGCGTGACGCGCACGTCGCCCAGCGTCACTGATGATGGGCAGGGAAGGATAGACCTGTAGTAATTGCGCAGAGCCACCAAGCGGTACGCGTTGTAGGCTTGGGGCAGGTGCCTAGGCCGGGAGGGGTATAAGTAATTACTGGTGGTGGTTACGGCCACCGACAGGAGCGGTGCGAAGCTGCCGGCCGACTGCGTGAACGTGACGTAGGCGCCCGCATAATTGTTCCCCGCCGGCTAAAGTCAGTGGCGAGGTGGCCGTATTGGTGCAGGTAGAGCCGACCAGAGTGTCATCATATTGCCAAACCTCCCCCCCCCCCCCAAATCGAACCCACTGCGCCAGACTCTTCCATGGGGAGAGCGCCACCGCGTGATTCTGTTTGTTTTCAGGCCAAGGGCACAAAAGCACTTGCATCCAGGTTCAGGCGGACCTCCTGGCGCTGCGATTCCTCGACCGCGTCCACTAGCTGGCGCAGCTTGACGTACACCGCTCCCAGGCACACGATGACGGCCGTGAAGCCCGCGCACACCGCTTGCTTGAGCCAAAGCTGTTCCTGTTCCGGCGGCGACTGGTAGCGGACCGCACTGTTGCCGATCACCAAAATAGCGGCCACGCCCGTGATCCACATGGTAACGCATAGGGCCCAGTCCCACAAACTCTGCGAGCGCCGCTGCAGGCTGGACAGGGCTTGTCGGCAGCCAGCGGTACGATTGTTTTCGCCAATCTCCATTTCTCTGTGTTTTTTTTCTTCTGAAAGCCACATGCTCGGCTATCTGAAGTCTGTTCCTTCTGGCTGACGGGGGGGGGGCCAGGACGAGAATTGTGTAGCAATTGTACGACGGTTTGTCCCGAGCCCCCTCTCTCACCTCCCTCCCCCCCCGAGGGGGCGGGCCGCCGTGCTTACTAGCCAAGTTCCTTTCAAAAAAAAAGCCCTTCCACACCCCCTAAGTAACAGAACGGCGGTGTAGGGGGGGGGGAAAGAGAGAGTAGGGAGGGAGGAGAAAAAGTGGAAGAGAGTTGATTTGACTGGCTAGAGGGATAACCTAAAAAGCATTAAAAACACTAACGCGAACAAGATAAAACCTTTTCTTCCTGCTAGCAGTGCAATAGTTTGGCAGCTGGTCGCACGAAAATGGAGCTGGCGACGCTCTCGCGCCCCTTCTCTCCCTCCTCCACTACCCAGAGGCGATGACTGTGTTTAGGTACATACAAGAGCACCTTTTATTAAATAGTTTCTGGAGCGGCTACTCGCTAGCTAACGTCAAGAACCTTTGAAAAAAAGCTTATATATATATGGAATAGCTCTGTACAACATTAGAACGGAAATTGTGCGTGGCACGATGTCTTTTGTTAGAAATCCATAGCACACAAAACACCGTGCAGCAGGTAGTTGGTCTTGTTGATTTGCTCGGCCGCTCTGGAATTGGAAGCTCCGCCAGTCCACATAAACAGGGATGGCAAATTCTGGAAAAGCCCCGTTGTCTGAGGGTAGCCAAAGCTTGTCGATCATTACACTTTGTAAGCTACTGCAAGCTGAGCCTCCGCCGGGTCCAACCCCGTTTAGCCCCGAGAAGTCACTGCTGATACATGAGCCAGAGGCCATGATATAGTAATCGGTGCTGTACATACTCCAGAGGGTGTATTCGTTCTTAGTTAACATGTGCCAGCCATAATTGCACGCGCCCCCGGCAGTAACCCCACGCAGATAAGGTGCGCCGCTCTGCCCATTGTTCACAGTTGAACTTGCGAAAAGCCCGCGGGTAGTAAAGCTCGCGGGGCAGCCAAAGACACTAGTTGAGTGATAAGCCACTCCGCTTGCCTTGTGAGAGCTACACGCCCCGTAGAAGCAGCCAGTTGACGCCGCGCTGTACCAGCCGCTAGCGCAAGTGCAAGCATAGTTAGCTCCGCCCGTTCTGCTACACGAGGGACAGCACCACAAGCGAAAGTACACGTCCGCCATCGTAGCCCGTCCGCTGGCGGCCGGTTGGATCTTGGTGATCACGAGCCTGTAGTACAAGTACGGGCCGGGCGCTACTTGGTAAGTGCGCTCGTGCCCTTGTACCAGGGCCTGTGCATTGCTCATGGTCGACAGAACGTCCCACGACACCGCGTTCTGGCTTCCTAAGAGCACAAAGCTCACGGGATGGCCCAGGCACGCCGTACTACCACCGCTCACGTACCTGCAGGCAAAGGAGTAGCTGGTCACGGCCGCCGCGGCCGTTTTGGCTACCTGCACCCACTCGCCCGCGATGCCCGCCGTGCTCTGTCCACCCGTGTACGTCCCATCCGCTACGCTATAAACAGCGGCCGACGACCAGGTGTTAGAACTTGCGGTGTCTGTCCCGAGCAGCGTGTAGGCCAACGAAGCATTGCTGCTAGCGTTAGCTGTCCAGGAGCCCAGCGTATTGGAAGTCCACGCCTGGTGGAAGGTACTGTCGCAGTCGCGCGGTAAGTCTCGGTACGCGTCGTAGTGGAAGCAGCCTCTGCCCAGCCCCCCGCCAGTCCAGTTCGCGTCGCAGGTGCAGGTGTAACTTTCGGCGGGGGTGTTGGCGCACGCGGGACAGCACCAGGTCCTTAAGAACAGCCTGTTAAGACGTGCGGGCAGATAGACGGTCGAGTATCCTATGTTCAGAGCGACGAAGCGGTAGAAAGTGTAACTGCCGGGCTGCGCTATGTCGTAGGCGCGCTCCTCACCGTAATTAAAGGGGCTCACAGAGGCTTGGTACAGGTTCGTCCACTGCACTTGGTCGTTGGAGGCCATAAGCGCGAAACCCGTGGGCGGGAGCTTGTCTATCGCAGCGACGACGAAACGGGTCACGACAAAGGCCGTTGGGGCTGAGATACTCAAGTACTGACCCAAGAGGCCGCCGGTATTGTATGCTGCAGTAGTGGGTCCGACATAATTCCCGTACCTGTACGTGGAACCCGTTTCCCAATACGAGTCAAGGCTGTTGAAGGCCTTCCAGGCCTGATAGATACCGTTCTCACTGGAGCTGGCAACCGTATAGGTGTTGGAGCTAGAGGTATACGAATAGCCCCCGAAGTCCACGAACTCCAGCGCCTCATCACAGCTACTGCGCCAGGCCACGCACTCGTTGATCTGCGGGCTGGGGCTGGGCGATGGTGTTATGGACGGAGTCGGCGAGACTGCGATGCACACCGGCGCGGTCAGCGTGAGCCTGAGGTCGCCCAGGCCCGCTGACGCGGTACACGATGTTATGCCTCCCGTAACAGAGGCCCAGCTCTGGCCGAGAACGAAGCGGTACGCGTTGTAGCCGGACGTTGGGGTCAGGGAAATCGCACGTTCCTGCCCGGCGGCCCAGTCCGTCCAGCTGCCGCCCGTAGCCAGAAAGACCCAGTTGCTGCCACGATCGGCCGAGCCGAAGACGTGTAACGTGCCCGGGGCCCAAACCTCCGTACAGCCAGCTGCGATCAGGCAGCCGCGGGCACCGTAGGCAATCGTGCGCTGGCCTGCCACGATCCCAACCGACCACAAGGGAAAGAGAGCCCCGTCCGACCTGGCGATTTGCACGTAATCTCCTCCATAGGCTAGCGTCGTGATTGTGCCAATATAGGGACCCGTGCAAACCCCATTTACCGCGTTTGGTGGATTGTAATTATCAGTGGCAGTGTTAGCAGAGGTCCAGGGCGTGAGGTAGTTGTTATCCACCGCGTCGCTGGCGCTGCTTTCGGATGTGGTGCTGACGGTCACTGTCCAGCCTAACAGCCCGCCGGGCGACGTGAGCTGTGTTTGGTTTTGGTACCCCGAGTTGCACGTGCAAAAGTAGCTGCCGTATGTGTTGGTGCAGGCGCCGTTGGCGGTGCAGCCGCCGTTGTTGGCGAGGGCGCACTCGTTGACGTCGGGCGACGCGGACGGCGTCACAGAGATCGTAGCGGACCGCGTCACGGACGTAGTCACAGACGATGTAACCGACACAGTCGCCGACGCGGACGGCGTCACAGAGATCGTAGCGGACCGCGTCACCGACACGGTCGCCGACGCGGACGACGTCACAGAGGTCGTAGCGGACGGCGTCACAGAGATCGTAGCGGACGGCGTCACGGACGCGGACGACGTCACAGAGATCGTAGCGGACGGCGTCAAGGACGCGGACGACGTCACAGAGGTCGTAGCGGACGGCGTCACCGACACGGTCGCTGACGCGGACCGCGTCACAGAGATAGTGGGCGTCCCCGAGTCAGACTGCGTGGGTGTAGCGGTCGCCGACGCGGTGGTCGAGGTAGATGCAGTGACGGACGCCGTGGCGGTCAGCGACATCGACGCGCTTAGTGAGGAGCCGAGGCTCCGCGACGCGGTCGGGGTCGACGACAGAGACGCGGTCATCGACACAGTGGGCGACAGCGTCGGTGACGCTGTCGGCGAGCTAGAAGGGCTCGGGCTTGACGATGAGCTCTCCGACACTGTCGCGCTCACCGAAACAGTGGGCGACAAGGTCACCGACGCTGTCGGCGAGCTAGAAGGGCTCGAGCTTGACGACGAGCTCTTCGTCACAGTCGCCGACGCGGTCGGGCTGCCCGAGCTTGACGCGGTCAAGGACGCCGACGGCGTCCGCGACACCGAGGCGGGTGGCGAAGAGCCGGGGCTCCGCGAGGCCGTTGGGGTCGATGACGCGGTCCGCGACACTGACGCGGACGGCACCCACACGGCGCACTCGGCGCCTGTGCGCTGGCCCAGGCACGCGTCGTACGTCGTGCTCAGCAGCTCCGCGGGCGCGCCCTCCAGCAACTGCTGGGGGTCGCGCAAGCTGTTCAGCTGCCACTGCGACAGGTCGGCCCGCACCGCCGACCGCGCGAACACCGCCGTCGCCTCCGACACGCCGGACACGTTCCAGCGCTCCAGGCCCCGAATATCGATTGCCTGCGTGCCGTTGAACAGGTACGAGATGTCGCGCGCGCGCGACAGGTCCCAGCCGCTCACGTTGGAAAACTGGAGCTTCGGCGAGTTCGCGAACGCGCCGCGCAGCACTTGCGCGGACCGTGTGTCCAGGCCCGAAACATCGAACGTAGCGGCCACGAGCCCGGCGAAGCTGTACTCGAAACTCGTCACGTATGACGTGTCAAGGGCCGACAGCGGCGGCGCTGAAGTCAACTGCCATTCGCCGTAGAAGTGGTAGCCGGCGGTGGCGTCCAGCCGAAGCCCGCCCCATTGTAAAATCACTAGCAGCGCGACCTCGCCCGCCTGCTGCGCGCGCCATTCAGGCGTCATGGTCCAGCCCGGCACCGTGCCTTCCACCGCTATGGTAAACACGCCCGCGCTGGCAAACACGTGCGTGCACGGGCCGCTGGTTGAACAAGCCTGTGGCGGCGTGCCGTCGCCCCAGTGTACCAGCCATTGTGGCTCGTCCTGCGCCAAATGCCGGCGGCGTGCGACAATTGCTGTCGAGCCCGCGGCCGGCAGCGTCCACACCGAGCCGGCGGCGCCGACGGACAGCTCGAGCAACAGGTCCGTCGGTTCCGGCGCGCGCCAGGCGCAATCCGCCAAACACACCACCGCCAACGCCAGCGCTAGTAAGCAAGCGTTCATCGTCGTCTAGCTAGTAGGGAGGTCAGTAATGGACTGGCGTTGCCGGTCGAAGGCCTTCCCTTTTTTTTGCGGGTTTTTAAGATTTGGAGATAGTCCCGTTTCCTCAGGGACAGCAAGCAAAAACTTGAGAGAGAGGAGTGTAGTGGGGAAAAGCGAACGCGAGGGGGGGGGGTTTCTCTCGTGTCTAAAGGGGGGGGCGGGCCGACAGCGACTGGTGCACAGGGTTGGGGGGGGGCGATGGCGGCTGCAGGAAAGGAAACGGTCGTGTGTTCGGGCGGTAGGGGGGGGGCCGCGAAAGAGAAATGTCGGGGCGGGGAAAAGAAAGCCGGGTGCCCCAAAAAAAAACCACCAGACAAAAAAAGAAAAACACGCGCGCCCGTGCGCCAAAAGATGTCTGACCAACGTAACTACAAGGGCAGGTACCAACGGCGGCAATCCTTCCTGCAACTGCAACAAGACGAGGACGTCAAGGGGCTGCTACGCGCACGCGCTGACCTGCTGGTGAAGAGATTGCAGGGCTGCCCGGGCGCCGCCGGACATGCCAGGGCCGCGCAGGAGCTCTTGGCAGAAATGCTGCTGTGCTTGGAAGGGGCGCTGCTCGTCTCGGCCGAGTGCCAAGTGGCACTGGACGAGGTGGGGGAGGCCACGTGGATTCGCTTCGAGCGGTGCTCCGAAGATTCTTGCAATGACCTCCTGCGCGCGGGCACCGGCTGCCTTTGCTGGCGCGAACGCACAGTTGTGCGGAAGGGCCGCGCTAAAGCTTGACCAAAAAAAAACGCCGGGAGTGAATTGTCCGCCTTTTGTGTGCCACGTTTTTTTTTGTTGTACTCATCTCCCTCCTTTTCGGCTCTCCTCCCGGTATGTAGATTAAAAAAAAAAAGATTCGTCTAGTCAACCGCAGAAAAAAAAACCAAGTCCGGTTTAAGCTTTCAAAAGTTACACGATTGGTTGGTCCTTGCTTTCTTTTTAATTAAATACTAGTATGTGCCAAAAAAAGGTTGGTTCCTTGGCTTATTGGCTTAAGTTGGCCTCAGCCTCGCGGACCTGCCTCCGGGCTTCCTTGACTAGTTCCCTAAGTTCCTTAGCGTGGCTTTCGGCCTCCTTGAGCTGCCTGGAATTGAGGGCCAAGATCTCTTGCAAATCTTGGATGTTTCTTTGCGTGCAGAAGACCGCCGCCTAAAAAACAAATCACTCGATCCAAAGATAGACGAACTGTGCAGCAAACAGTACCTCATACGGGCTCAGAAAGGCCTTGGGCCCCAGGCGCTGCCGTATGTCGGCCTTGGTTTTGGTCCAAGGAGCGCCGCGATGGGCCGCCGTGATGATGTCGTGCAGCACGGCGGCCAGTTGCTCGTGGCCCATGGTCTCTTGGTTACGCTCAGCTTTCAATTTGTCTATGGCTCGGTCTAGTGCGTCCATTTCTTGGAAGCCCCAGGAGTCCGTGCCAACCGTCTGCTGCGCCTCGGTGGAAACTCTCCCGTCAACCATTCCCGCCGCGTAACAAAAAAGACAAACGAGAGGTTTTGTAAAAACGGCTCCACTGAAAGAAAGTTGTCTCCCCCCCAAAAAAATGGCCAAAAGTTTTAATCTGCGACCAAGAAAAAGTCGTGCGGCAGAGCCATCGCTCCTCCCCCCCCCTTTTCTCTCTCCAGTCCCCCCCTTTTCTCTCTCCAGTCCCCCCCTTTTCTCTCTCCAGTCCCCCCCCCTCCCTCTGTCTGGCAAAGAAATTTCTTTCTCTGCAGTTGGTCTTTCTTTTTTTTCCGTCGTGTACCAGCCACAAACCTATGCTTAGAGCCGGCGCGGCCCGGCGTTCAATTTAGCTTTCCAGTACGTGTCAATGTAGTTCGAATCAACCAGAAGGCCAAAGGGCTTCTGCGGGTCCTCTGGTCTGGTTAGGGCCTCCTTCAGCGCAGTGTTTTCTTCCAGCATAGCGAGCAAGTGCGCGTGCGCCGAAAACGCCAGCTCGTCGCGCCAGGTCCGTGCGCCCACGCGCGTGCGGGCCTTGACATAGCTTTGCCAGCCATCTTCTTCGCGCAGGAACTCGCTACGCCCCACGGTCGTCTCGTACCAAGCGTCCAGCGCGTTCCTTAAAAAAAAGTGGTGCTCGCTGCCGTGATTTTTCAGGATCCGATTAAGCGCGTGGTACACGTACACGCACTCGTTATACGCGACGTGCACAAACGGCTTCTCTGGGTAACGCAGGTCGGGGTGCTTGCCGCACCAGATATCCGCCGTCAGCGCGCGGTTCTGCAGCAGCAGGCGTTCTACGCAAGGGCGCAGCCCCAACCCGAACGCCCACTGGTCCAGCCTCGGAAGCAGAGCCAGCGCCGCGCCCAGATGTTGCCGGTCCTTGCGCTCGATGGCCGACAGCATCGTCCGCACCAAAGCATCACATTCTTCCATGCGCTGGCACCTGGCGCCTACGAGCCTCTCGTACGTGTTGCAGACGAGCAGCAGGTAGTGCAGCAGGCCGAGTTTGCTTGGGGTTTCTGCCGGCCTGTCCGCCGGTAGCAGGCTGTTATCAATGGCGTAAAAGTTAGGGTTCGCGGCGGCGACGACCTGCCCCTTGTTGTTGAGGACCTCACGTTCCAGGCCCAACACCAAGAAATGCCCCGCGTTTGGGGAATGAGCGCACGACCGGACAAAGATCGCGTAGGGCGATATGCAGGACCACACGTAGTACTCCTCCGTGCCAGGCCTGGCCAGCAGTGTCGGGATGCTTGCTACCTGCTTGTACAGCTCCTGGACCCACTGCGTGTGATCAACTTTGGCCTTGAGCCAACACAAGAGGTTCGTTGATCCGTAGTGCTCCGTTTCCTGCAACAGGAGCAGGTGCGAGGGGCTCCACGCGGTAATCTTCTGCAGAACGGACGCGAGGACCGCGAGGACCGATTCTTTAGCCTTGTCATAGACCGTCTTCGGGACGTCGTTCGCCGCTTTGTACTCGGACCGCGCGATTATGTTTCGCAGAGTCCGTAGGAGCTCCCGGGTCCCCGCGCCCAGTTCCTGGCGGCCGCTTCTCAACAGCCAAGCGAAATTGTACGTGCGTGGCACGGCTGGTGGCAATGCTTGGGCCGCCAGTGCCTGCCGCTGCAGCACGCCATTCAGGCTAGCAACTGCTGCACCGTCTGCCGCCACGCTGCAGAAACGGAGGCCAAAGGCCCTGTTGGCTTTTTCGTCGACTAAGAGCAGGTGCTGCCGCGTCACGTGGACCTCGGCGGGACATTTGGCCTGGTTAAAGCGTGTAGTTATTGCTGTTAGCAGCGCCTCAAAGCCGGCCGTGCTTGGCTCTGTTACGACGTTAGACCACTTTTTCATGCGCACAAAGAACACAAGAACTTTTAATGCTCGAGAAAAAGAGAGAGAGAGAGACATAGCAACTGGCATTCCCCCCCCCTCCCCTTCACCTTGCCCCGCCCCCCCCCCGCCTTCACCTTTCCCGAGCTTACCCCCCCCCGCTCCGCTCCCGATTCTTCCGGAACGAAGAATCGGGGGACAGTGCTGCGGAAATGGGCGCGGCATCATCAGACGAGAGCGGCCCACGCGTTCTCACTTTCCAGTTGTTTTCTTTCTTCATCAGTGAAGCCGTCTTCTGCGATGTCAAAGGTCTCTCGGATCTGCGCGGGTGTCTTGCCCTTGAGCATGCTCGCGATCTTTGTACACGCGAGCAACAGCAGAGGTTCGATTTGCATGTAGTTCGCGGCCTGACACAAACACACACACACCAAAAAAAACAAACGCGACGGTTTCCTGTCTTGGTTTTCGGGACGCTGCCAAAAAAAACCACGCACAAAAAGCAAGAAACAGGCGCAGGAGGGACCATAGTTAGTTCGAATAGCTTGCGCAAATCCTCAGCCTTATTATTATCCTTTACAGCCACGAATTCAGCGTACTCCGCACCCACTAGTTCGACCAGGTCGACGCTCTTGATCGGCCTTTCAATTTCCTTCATTTTTGTCTTGCTGTAGAGCTCCATAAAGTCGACTACTTTCTTCAGGATCTCCTCATTCTCGATATGCAGTTTTATATTATAACATTTTTTGCCATTTTTGAGTTCGTAGTCCTCCTCGTTGTTGACTACCATCTTACTGACCAAGCCAGATAGCTTGGCCTTCGCTAAGGACAAACTAAAACTTCTCGGCGACGTTTCGGCTTCCTCCTTGCCGGCGGCCGGCTTTGCTGCCGCCGGCTTTGCTGCCGCCGGCTTTGCTGCCGCCGGCTTTGATGCCACCGGCTTTGCTGCCTCCCTGGCGGCTTTCCTCTCTGCTTCGGCCTCCGCCCTTGCGGCTTCTCTATATTCTTTTGTTATCAACTCTCTTGTGGCAATTGTGAATATCACTGTTTTTTCTGTGTCCTCGTCATTTTCGTCTAGGCTCGTAGCTTCTTGCTTCTTCTGTCGCTTGGTGCTCTTGGCTTCTTGCTTCTTCTCTTGCTTGGACATTTTTTTTTCTCAAAAAGACCCCAGAGAAAAAAACGACTCCTGAGGTTGTGAAACTTAGTTTTGAAAAATCTACAAAGGGCCCAAAGATGTTTGCAACACGGAAAGAAAACGCGGGGATCGGAAGGGGGGGAGGGAAAAGAGGGAAAAGCGAAATTTCGTCCCCCAGGGGTTGGTAAGGCAGGGAGCGCCAACTCATCTTCCCCCCCCCCACAGCTCTCTCTCTCTCTCCTTTCCTCGCCACACACGCAAAAACAAAAGCCGGGGTCCCCCCTCTTGCCCATTCCCAAATGTATTTCCCCCCCCCTTTTTTCTCTTTGCGTTCTGTTTTCTTTCTTGGCGCTCGGCCCCCCCCTTATCCCGACTTTCCCTCCCCCCGGGTTGGCGCAACTTCCTTTCTTTTTTTTTCCTCCGAAAACCTCTCCCCCCCCTGCGTAAATATGCCTGTTTTCTAAGACAAGAAAGGGGGAGTTGTGCGAAGAAGAATGGCCGGCCCGTTTCAAGACCGTGAAGATAGTTGGCTGGGCCAGAATGCCAAGAAATTTAAGACGTCATTTCCCGAATCTTGGCTAAGGGCTTCGGTATGTCTACAGGCACACCAAAGGCCGGACGTTCTCTTAGATGGGCAGAATGATACGGAGTTGGGCAAAACGGTGCGTCTCTATCTGGGCAAGCACGGACAGAGCAGCCTTGGCGTCTTTCTTACGGGCGTGTACAAGGCAGAGCAGGCGGCCCCAAGTGCAGCGCCTCTTGCTAATGGCGAAAGAAAACACAACAGAAAAGGCCCACTGCTGGTCGGACGAGTTCAGCAATACCCACTGCTGCAGAAACCCCAAGATACA
>WBZZ01006553.1:60000-73804 GCA_019918135.1 Paulinella micropora | reverse complement strand
TTGTAATGCCCCCAACGATAGCTCGTAAAAAGTCGGTAATACAACCAAACACAGTCCTCAAGAGATGAGAATGATGTCTCGTTATATTAGCTCAGTGAAGCAAAAAAGGAAAACTGCAACAGACCAGGAATAAAATTGCATCAGGTCCAATCCGGACAAATAATACTGAAAAACAAGCTGGTGCACCTGTCACCAGGAAAAGGTACTTTTTACCGGCTATCCGGGGGGTGATGCCTACAGTACCCCCTCCCGATTTTAATGACGGAAATAGCATTTTCGTCATACACCTTCTGATTTCTTTCTGCAAATAGTATGCGCTATGGAGTCATGCCACACAGCGCATCGACCCACGAATAGACTCTAAAAGACGATAAATATATCCTCATACTGCACGTCAAAGCGGATTCTCTAGCCTTTCTTGTAAATTTTGAACTCCTTCCCCTCAATTTTTTTTTCAAGTTTTCGGCAGTATGTCAAGAACAAACGTACTATTAAAAAAAAAATACAAGCAACGTGGTGCTGTAGTACGATTCCCCCTTTGATCTCCTTCTTCTTATCACTGATTATCATTATTATTATTATTATTCACAGGGAGATCGTAAGTACATTGTCTTTTTTTAATGACATACCCTTGTATAAGGCGGATATCCTATGATATGATGATAGTATTAGGGGGCCAGTCCTAATAGCTATATCCGAAGTCGAGGTGTATGTACCCGACCCTGCGATATACCGAGACAAGTAGAGATTGACCATGCTCAGGTACGACAGTATATAATCTATCGTAAAAAATAATTTAATGAAAGTTTCAGAGAACATTTCATTTTCGAGAACATCATCCCAGGACTTGGAAAGGGTCATACCCGGGAACACCATCGCTCAATACACTAGCGATCCCCGCATACGGTGTAGTATCATCGTCGATCGACCTTTCGCACTCGTATGTTGCGATCGAATGCCAAGTCATATCACTGAGTCTTTTTAATATTCATATTGATAACTGATGATGCATGATCAAATCATGATACGCCGTGGGCAATCAACCAGTTTGTTTGAGACGCGTAAAGAAAAATAATTTCTTTGTCACTGCCTTCGTCGTCTGGCGCGGATTTCTTTGCCTGGTGGAGGACCACCAACAAAAGTCAGATCGAACTTTGACTGCTCGAGAATGTCCCAGATCTTATTAGGGATTCCGCCCAACGATAATTCAAAAGGGACATCAAGCACTCCTCTTGGCAGTGTCTGAACTGGTCCACGCAGTGTAATCCTTGTCTCTGGGAGTAATTGTATCATCCCATGTCTCGAGACTTTTTGCGTCTTTATATACTGGCAGATAATGTCTTGCCTTTGGATCCTCAACCGGGTCCATACTTCTCCAGAACTGGAGTATCGGTTGCACTATTTTTGCGGCTGATGATATTTTGAGTGTCCGTGTGACACGCATCTGTCGTGGGACCGCCACGATCCGCATCAAGTATAAGTCTGAGAGAGTGTCATCAGCGACATGTTGTTCCGCTGGTCTCATCAGATAGAAAGCATCTTTCACACATGCGATGGTTGCTATCGCATCGCCTTCCTTCCATCGCTCATGGACAATCTCAACGTTGCCCGCGTTTGGGTCAGTGTCCGTCCCCTCCTCCTCCTGGTGGACGTCCTTTGATCCCATCGACCTCATCGCCTTCCTCGGTTGGTCGTTGATAAGATCATTCCGCGCTCTCCTTAGCTGCGCCTCTGTGATCTTCTCCTTCTTTCCGCTATGCTCTCGCGGAGACTTAGACTGAGTCCCCACCGCGCTTATGCGGTCAGTCTTCTCCTTACTGTCCACCTCACTCTCCTCCTTCTCAGCTATCGGTGCCCGATAAGCATCGTCTTGGTCTATGCCAGCCTCCTTGTGGATGGGCGGCACCTCTTTGAAATCGTCCTTCATCCGTTTTAACGCCTCCTCAACGGATTCATCTTCCAGGAAGAAGGGATCATACTTAATCAGCCTTCTTACATTCACAATTTGCACCTTCCCTCTACCCCTGATCTTGTAATTCAGAGGTCCCGTCTGTTCCATAATCTGATAAGGTCCTTTCCAGTGAGTGAACAGCTTAGAGCTGACTCCCTTCGGGACTTGAGGATGGTACAATAGTACAATATCCCCGACCTGGAACTTGATCTGATCCAAGTGCGCTTGTCGCACCCCTTCAGCATCAGTCTTTCGGCGCTCCGCCTCTCTATGCGCCCTGACTATTTGTTCCGCCTCCATCTTCACTCTAAGTCTCATCCCAAACAACTCATCCGCATCCGCCCAAGTGTCTTTTGGGTGAAGGAGCGAAGTCGGGATATCAGGCTCACGCCCATATAGTAACTGATATGGCGAGATTGAGCTCTTCGAGCCTCCTAACGCCGTAGAGGGTAGACAGTTCATTGCAAACGCAAATGATGGTGCTGCCTCGACCCATGCTCTTTGTTTCTCCTTCTTCGTGCAATACATCTTTAGCGAGGCTTTGAGGGGTCTGTGTACCCGCTCGATTTTCCCATTTGCTCGCGGGTTATAGGCAGTAACATATTGCCATTTCATCCCGTAATACTTAGATAGTTTGTCGATGACCTCGTTATTAAAGTCCGAGCCTCGATCAGAACATATCTTTCTTGGTACTCCGATCTGTGAGATGATCCTATCGATCAGCGCCTCGGCCGTCGTCTTGCCGGTAACGTCTTTGACAGGGATGATCCACACATAGTTGGTGGCTCTGTCAATAGCCGTGAGGAGGTATTTGTAACCATCCTTCGATTCTGGGAAAGGTCCCACATGATCAATGTGTATAAACTCAAACATCCCCGCATGAAGAGGAAATTCGCCAATCAGGCCGAAATTTGCCTTCAGTGGTGTTTTGTTTATCTTGCACGGGATGCATGCATCCACCGCCTGATCTATCTCCTCCTTCATCTTCTTCCACCAGAATCGCCTCGCTACGAACATGTGAGTTCGTTGTCGACCCGGATGCGCCAAAAGTGGGCAATTGTGGGCTGCGACAAATATAAATCGTCTCAGACTCTCCGGTACCCAAAGGGTCCATTTGTCCGGCTGTGACGCATAGCGACCGTGAAGGCCCTTGTACCACAGTAGACCATCTCTCCATCCCATCTCCTTCATCTGATCTTTGATCGCTTTCGTCATCCGTAGCTCATCCGGGTTCTGATATAACTGTATCAGTTCTTTAAAATCCGGATCTTGAGCCTGTTGTTGCCTCCATGCGGTAGGCGAGGCTATATGGATAGTACCATCTTCTAGCCGTACCCCGATTCTTTCCGGGTCATCGTCTAGGTCACTTCTCCGCTCTTGAGGAGGTTCCGCATAAACTTCCTGCGTCTCCTCTTCCTCTCTTATGTTCGCCTTCGCATTCTCATATACCTCATAGGACCACTCAGCGTCCTCCTGGGTATGTAGCTCACAACATATCCCGTGATCCGGGCCTTGTGGACTGTACTGTAGACCTGTGCGGTCATATCGGACTCCACTCGCCATCTCCATCGCCTCAAAGTGGCTGACCTCATACACCTTGTCAGTGGACAAGTCTTCCATCTCCACCGTGGACACCAACGCCGATACTTCTGAGTTAAACTCTAGCCTAGAGAGGCTATCAGCGACCACATTTCGCTTTCCCGGTAGATGGACCATTGTAAAATCGAAACAAGACAAGAACGCTTGCCACCGCGCCAGCCGTCCAGTCTGTTCATGATTCATCAACCATAACAGGTTATGATGATCAGTTCTGACAGTAAATTGAGGTCCTCCCCACAAATACTCTCTGAGCCTCTTGAGGGCCCACACCACCGCTAAAGCCTCTCTTTGCCTTGTGCAATAGTTTCTCTCCGCCGCACACAACTTCCTACTAATAAACATGATTGGGCGTAATTTCTTCTCCTCATCCTCTTGTTGTAATACAGCCCCAATCGCAAACTTAGATGCGTCTGTATCGACTACGAATTGTTTCGTAAAGTCGGGCATCGTTAACACCAGTCCTCCGTCTTTCGGGTCTTTGTAAATGAGATCTTTGAGCGCATGAAACGCTTGCAAAGCCTCTTCGCCCCACTTCTCAAAGTCTCCAAAATCTATCATTTTCTCCAACTTAGCCCGTGTTGCACCCCAATCGGGTATAAAATGGCTATAGTATTGCGCCATCGCAAGGAATGAGTGCAATTCAGTGCGGTTCTTTGGTATCGGTCGATTCATAATCTCCTCCCTCTTCTCTTTGGATATCGAGACTCGATTATGGGAGATCTCGTACCCTAAGTATGTCACACTCGTCTTGGCAAGTTGACACTTCTTTAGATTGCACTTCAGGCCAAAAGCTCCGATGCGCCTGAATATATCGGACAAATGATCGATATGCTCCTCCATTGTGTTAGAGTATACGATAATGTCATCGATATAGCAAAATGCATATTCTCCCGCCTTCTGTCCCCGCCTTCTCATAAAGCCACCGTCAGACAAATCATCGTACTGACTGCTCAACATCTTCTGCATCGCCTTCTGGAAAAGTCCTGGGGCTTGCTTGAGGCCCATCGGAAGCACTTTCCATTGGTATATTTCCATACCCACCACAAACGCCGTCAGCCATCTGGACTTTTCCTCCAGTGGTATCTGCCAGAAGCCATTCTTAAGGTCAATGACCGAATAGAATTTTGCATTCCGCAGTACTCTCCTTCCTTCTTCTAATGTCGGGAGAGGATTTCTCTCTTCCTCCAGCACCTTGTTAACACGAGCATAGTTAACTGTCAGGCACCATTCTCCTCCTGGCTTCGGCACTATTCTCGGTTGTGAGACTATTGAGGATGTTGATCTCTCAATAAAGTCCTCATTGAGCAGCTGTCTTGCTAGCTCCTCCGCTATCTTCGCCTCATGTATACTCAAATTCGCCCTTCGTGGTGCCGGTGACGGCTCCGCACCCGGTATTTTGTAAATAACCGCAGTGAAATCTTCAGGCTTGACACCACCTGCATGTGGAGGGTCAAAATTTTCCTTGTTCGCCTCTAATTTGGCTTTTAAAAGCTCCTCCTTCTCCGTGCCTACTCCTTCTTCCAATATTTTCCGCGCCGCCTCTTGAAAATCTTCGTCAGACATCTGCTTATGTTGCTTGAGGGGTTCTCCGTCCTTCTCCAAGCCTAAGTCCTCTTCCGAGACATCATCTAGGCCCGTCTTTTCATACGTGACCGTGTCCGGCTCATCATCTTTACCGAGCTCCACCAGCATGTCAATGAGTCTCGCGTATTGCAAAGGAGCTTTACGGGTGTAAAAACCATCAAAGCATGTGAATGCTTGCGGTATCAATTTCAACTTGTCGAGGTCTCTGAGCTTCCGCTTGTATGCACTGCTCTGCTCACGAGTTCCCATACGACAAGCCACCACTAGCTGTTGCTTGCGAGAGGGTACCGGTATAGGATGATCAATAAGCCGGTCCCTTACTTCCTGCGCCCATATCGCCTTCTCATTATATGGCAGGATAATAGTATACGGCTTATTATTTTCGAATAAAGTCCGTAAGCATTTCTTCACTTCAGTTAGTGAACGCGGCCACGTCGGCTCGTCACCCCAGAAATCAGTAATAAAACTTTTAATAGTTTCTGGTGGAGTATCCGGGATTCGCCCCGTTCTCCTTGGTACAAACGCCTCCCTTTTTGCTTCTCCTACTTTCGCATGGAAACAGTATCCGTTAGTAATATGGACATCTGTTCCTACTCCTTCCGCGAATCTCGCCAACGACGGGCTTCTTTGTGCGACACATATAATCTCCTCCTTTCGCTTCTCGATTAAGTCATCAATAGACTTTTTGTCCCTAAGTATGTCACACTCGTCTTGGCAAGTTGACACTTCTTTAGATTGCACTTCAGGCCAAAAGCTCCGATGCGCCTGAATATATCGGACAAATGATCGATATGCTCCTCCATTGTGTTAGAGTATACGATAATGTCATCGATATAGCAAAATGCATATTCTCCCGCCTTCTGTCCCCGCCTTCTCATAAAGCCACCGTCAGACAAATCATCGTACTGACTGCTCAACATCTTCTGCATCGCCTTCTGGAAAAGTCCTGGGGCTTGCTTGAGGCCCATCGGAAGCACTTTCCATTGGTATATTTCCATACCCACCACAAACGCCGTCAGCCATCTGGACTTTTCCTCCAGTGGTATCTGCCAGAAGCCATTCTTAAGGTCAATGACCGAATAGAATTTTGCATTCCGCAGTACTCTCCTTCCTTCTTCTAATGTCGGGAGAGGATTTCTCTCTTCCTCCAGCACCTTGTTAACACGAGCATAGTTAACTGTCAGGCGCCATTCTCCTCCTGGCTTCGGCACTATTCTCGGTTGTGAGACTATTGAGGATGTTGATCTCTCAATAAAGTCCTCATTGAGCAGCTGTCTTGCTAGCTCCTCCGCTATCTTCGCCTCATGTATACTCAAATTCGCCCTTCGTGGTGCCGGTGACGGCTCCGCACCCGGTATTTTGTAAATAACCGCAGTGAAATCTTCAGGCTTGACACCACCTGCATGTGGAGGGTCAAAATTTTCCTTGTTCGCCTCTAATTTGGCTTTTAAAAGCTCCTCCTTCTCCGTGCCTACTCCTTCTTCCAATATTTTCCGCGCCGCCTCTTGAAAATCTTCGTCAGACATCTGCTTATGTTGCTTGAGGGGTTCTCCGTCCTTCTCCAAGCCTAAGTCCTCTTCCGAGACATCATCTAGGCCCGTCTTTTCATACGTGACCGTGTCCGGCTCATCATCTTTACCGAGCTCCACCAGCATGTCAATGAGTCTCGCGTATTGCAAAGGAGCTTTACGGGTGTAAAAACCATCAAAGCATGTGAATGCTTGCGGTATCAATTTCAACTTGTCGAGGTCTCTGAGCTTCCGCTTGTATGCACTGCTCTGCTCACGAGTTCCCATACGACAAGCCACCACTAGCTGTTGCTTGCGAGAGGGTACCGGTATAGGATGATCAATAAGCCGGTCCCTTACTTCCTGCGCCCATATCGCCTTCTCATTATATGGCAGGATAATAGTATACGGCTTATTATTTTCGAATAAAGTCCGTAAGCATTTCTTCACTTCAGTTAGTGAACGCGGCCACGTCGGCTCGTCACCCCAGAAATCAGTAATAAAACTTTTAATAGTTTCTGGTGGAGTATCCGGGATTCGCCCCGTTCTCCTTGGTACAAACGCCTCCCTTTTTTCTTCTCCTACTTTCGCATGGAAACAGTATCCGTTAGTAATATGGACATCTGTTCCTACTCCTTCCGCGAATCTCGCCAACGACGGGCTTCTTTGTGCGACACATATAATCTCCTCCTTTCGCTTCTCGATTAAGTCATCAATAGACTTTTTGTCCCAATGGCATGTCGGAACTGTGACAGCGTGCACACTTGGGATTCCCAATTGTCGGTCCAGGACAGCTCATCCGGTCTTACGACATGGGGGTGAACGTACACCTCAAGTGCCTCATGTGCGATGGCCATCTTTTTGTGATCCGTCGCTAGACTCAGCTCATAAGCCTCATAAGAGTCAGTAGCGTTGAAGGGATCAATATCGTTCTTTTCTCCTCTTTTTACTCCATATATCACTCGCCGTGCGGCGCAATCAATCACAGCCCCCATCGTAGCCAATTGGTCATACGATAGTAATATTGACCCGTGGTAACCGGGGACGACATAAAGGTCCATGCGGTATACTCGTGCGGATTTTAATTTAAAGGTCAGTGTGATGATTCCCGTGATGACCGTCCGGCTACCCACTCCCTTCAGAGTGCCAGTCGAATTTTTCATATTTCCGTCCACCCAGTCCCGGTATCGACTTAAAAACTTCTGGCAGACAATATTAATATTCGCCATCGTATCATTACCAACTTTTAATATTGTCTTCAATGTTTCACAATAAAGTTCCGTATAACACATAGCATCGGGCCTGTGTATATTGGCTGCGAGAACAAGAACTTTACGTTCCAAATTTTGGAGTCTTGTCTCTAAGTTTTTCAACTCCTACTTCTTCTCCTCCTGCTTCACCTCATTAACATTTTTATTATTCTGCGGTACTGGTGCGTTTACTATGTGAGCGACATTGTCTTGTGGTACTTGAGTACACACATTGTCTTTTTGCTCGCCACCCGCCGTGATCGTAGACATTGAGTCTGTTTGTGGTTGTTTGCTTGGCCGAGGCGATACGTCTGCCATTGGCCTCCTCGCCTCCATCGCAAGTCTCGCCTTCCTATTTGCATCAGTTATCATTGGTAACCGTGATGTATGAACGGGTATGAGACTACCTTGGGGCTGCAGTCTCTGTGTACCCACATCTTTGTATTCAGATTGAGGAAGCGTTGGCCCAGTCTGCACAACAGCATTAGAAAGCACTGTGACTTTAGGGTTAAACTTCCCTGTCTTCTCCTTCCTCTCTTTTCCCCCCTCCAGTCATTCCACCACCTCGAAACGATTACCTTGAGTAGTGTCCGGGTGGGATGACGTATCGGTCTCCGAGGCAGTGTTGTAGGCCTGAGCTCGACCGAAATTCGGGTTGGAGCTTGCCCATGAGCCTCCTCCTCCTCGTGGTGGGGGGGCTGGAGCTCGAACAGCTCTCCCTCCATAAGGGGTATATCCCCGACTTCCTCCTCTTCCTCTCTGAGGGGTTCCCTGCCACCTCGAGGCTCCTCTCCATGTTCCTCCTCCTCGTCCTCCTCCTCCTCCTCCTCGTCCTCGTCCTCCTGCTCCTGCTCCTCCTCCTCGTCCTCTTTGAGAGGCCTTTAGGTTCTTTTGTCTCTCCCTTTCCTCCTTCTTCTCCTTCATCCTCTCCACATAGGCAATGATCGCCTGTCGGAACTCCTCATCATCACACATATTGGCGTACCAACCTTCGTTCGCAGCGGCAATCTGAAGCATGTTGAAAAGCCCGGTTCCCTGCCTTCCGTCCTCCTCAGAAAATTTGCCCTTGCTGTTGGGTTCTGCCTATCATGATTGAAAGAGCAGTCTCTGTTCTCCATCTGTGCCTTACACTACAATTGGGAATCCCAAGTGTGCACGCTGTCACAGTTCCGACATGCCATTGGGACAAAAAGTCTATTGATGACTTAATCGAGAAGCGAAAGGAGGAGATTATATGTGTCGCACAAAGAAGCCCGTCGTTGGCGAGATTCGCGGAAGGAGTAGGAACAGATGTCCATATTACTAACGGATACTGTTTCCATGCGAAAGTAGGAGAAGAAAAAAGGGAGGCGTTTGTACCAAGGAGAACGGGGCGAATCCCGGATACTCCACCAGAAACTATTAAAAGTTTTATTACTGATTTCTGGGGTGACGAGCCGACGTGGCCGCGTTCACTAACTGAAGTGAAGAAATGCTTACGGACTTTATTCGAAAATAATAAGCCGTATACTATTATCCTGCCATATAATGAGAAGGCGATATGGGCGCAGGAAGTAAGGGACCGGCTTATTGATCATCCTATACCGGTACCCTCTCGCAAGCAACAGCTAGTGGTGGCTTGTCGTATGGGAACTCGTGAGCAGAGCAGTGCATACAAGCGGAAGCTCAGAGACCTCGACAAGTTGAAATTGATACCGCAAGCATTCACATGCTTTGATGGTTTTTACACCCGTAAAGCTCCTTTGCAATACGCGAGACTCATTGACATGCTGGTGGAGCTCGGTAAAGATGATGAGCCGGACACGGTCACGTATGAAAAGACGGGCCTAGATGATGTCTCGGAAGAGGACTTAGGCTTGGAGAAGGACGGAGAACCCCTCAAGCAACATAAGCAGATGTCTGACGAAGATTTTCAAGAGGCGGCGCGGAAAATATTGGAAGAAGGAGTAGGCACGGAGAAGGAGAAGGAGCTTTTAAAAGCCAAATTAGAGGCGAACAAGGAAAATTTTGACCCTCCACATGCAGGTGGTGTCAAGCCTGAAGATTTCACTGCGGTTATTTACAAAATACCGGGTGCGGAGCCGTCACCGGCACCACGAAGGGCGAATTTGAGTATACATGAGGCGAAGATAGCGGAGGAGCTAGCAAGACAGCTGCTCAATGAGGACTTTATTGAGAGATCAACATCCTCAATAGTCTCACAACCGAGAATAGTGCCGAAGCCAGGAGGAGAATGGTGCCTGACAGTTAACTATGCTCGTGTTAACAAGGTGCTGGAGGAAGAGAGAAATCCTCTCCCGACATTAGAAGAAGGAAGGAGAGTACTGCGGAATGCAAAATTCTATTCGGTCATTGACCTTAAGAATGGCTTCTGGCAGATACCACTGGAGGAAAAGTCCAGATGGCTGACGGCGTTTGTGGTGGGTATGGAAATATACCAATGGAAAGTGCTTCCGATGGGCCTCAAGCAAGCCCCAGGACTTTTCCAGAAGGCGATGCAGAAGATGTTGAGCAGTCAGTACGATGATTTGTCTGACGGTGGCTTTATGAGAAGGCGGGGACAGAAGGCGGGAGAATATGCATTTTGCTATATCGATGACATTATCGTATACTCTAACACAATGGAGGAGCATATCGATCATTTGTCCGATATATTCAGGCGCATCGGAGCTTTTGGCCTGAAGTGCAATCTAAAGAAGTGTCAACTTGCCAAGACGAGTGTGACATACTTAGGGTACGAGATCTCCCATAATCGAGTCTCGATATCCAAAGAGAAGAGGGAGGAGATTATGAATCGACCGATACCAAAGAACCGCACTGAATTGCACTCATTCCTTGCGATGGCGCAATACTATAGCCAGTTTATACCCGATTGGGGTGCAACACGGGCTAAGTTGGAGAAAATGATAGATTTTGGAGACTTTGAGAAGTGGGGCGAAGAGGCTTTGCAAGCGTTTCATGCGCTCAAAGATCTCATTTACAAAGACCCGAAAGACGGAGGACTGGTGTTAACGATGCCCGACTTTACGAAACAATTCGTAGTCGATACAGACGCATCTAAGTTTGCGATTGGGGCTGTATTACAACAAGAGGATGAGGAGAAGAAATTACGCCCAATCATGTTTATTAGTAGGAAGTTGTGTGCGGCGGAGAGAAACTATTGCACAAGGCAAAGAGAGGCTTTAGCGGTGGTGTGGGCCCTCAAGAGGCTCAGAGAGTATTTGTGGGGAGGACCTCAATTTACTGTCAGAACTGATCATCATAACCTGTTATGGTTGATGAATCATGAACAGACTGGACGGCTGGCGCGGTGGCAAGCGTTCTTGTCTTGTTTCGATTTTACAATGGTCCATCTACCGGGAAAGCGAAATGTGGTCGCTGATAGCCTCTCTAGGCTAGAGTTTAACTCAGAAGTATCGGCGTTGGTGTCCACGGTGGAGATGGAAGACTTGTCCACTGACAAGGTGTATGAGGTCAGCCACTTTGAGGCGATGGAGATGGCGAGTGGAGTCCGATATGACCGCACAGGTCTACAGTACAGTCCACAAGGCCCGGATCACGGGATATGTTGTGAGCTACATACCCAGGAGGACGCTGAGTGGTCCTATGAGGTATATGAGAATGCGAAGGCGAACATAAGAGAGGAAGAGGAGACGCAGGAAGTTTATGCGGAACCTCCTCAAGAGCGGAGAAGTGACCTAGACGATGACCCGGAAAGAATCGGGGTACGGCTAGAAGATGGTACTATCCATATAGCCTCGCCTACCGCATGGAGGCAACAACAGGCTCAAGATCCGGATTTTAAAGAACTGATACAGTTATATCAGAACCCGGATGAGCTACGGATGACGAAAGCGATCAAAGATCAGATGAAGGAGATGGGATGGAGAGATGGTCTACTGTGGTACAAGGGCCTTCACGGTCGCTATGCGTCACAGCCGGACAAATGGACCCTTTGGGTACCGGAGAGTCTGAGACGATTTATATTTGTCGCAGCCCACAATTGCCCACTTTTGGCGCATCCGGGTCGACAACGAACTCACATGTTCGTAGCGAGGCGATTCTGGTGGAAGAAGATGAAGGAGGAGATAGATCAGGCGGTGGATGCATGCATCCCGTGCAAGATAAACAAAACACCACTGAAGGCAAATTTCGGCCTGATTGGCGAATTTCCTCTTCATGCGGGGATGTTTGAGTTTATACACATTGATCATGTGGGACCTTTCCCAGAATCGAAGGATGGTTACAAATACCTCCTCACGGCTATTGACAGAGCCACCAACTATGTGTGGATCATCCCTGTCAAAGACGTTACCGGCAAGACGACGGCCGAGGCGCTGATCGATAGGATCATCTCACAGATCGGAGTACCAAGAAAGATATGTTCTGATCGAGGCTCGGACTTTAATAACGAGGTCATCGACAAACTATCTAAGTATTACGGGATGAAATGGCAATATGTTACTGCCTATAACCCGCGAGCAAATGGGAAAATCGAGCGGGTACACAGACCCCTCAAAGCCTCGCTAAAGATGTATTGCACGAAGAAGGAGAATCAAAGAGCATGGGTCGAGGCAGCACCATCATTTGCGTTTGCAATGAACTGTCTACCCTCTACGGCGTTAGGAGGCTCGAAGAGCTCAATCTCGCCATATCAGTTACTATATGGGCGTGAGCCTGATATCCCGACTTCGCTCCTTCACCCAAAAGACACTTGGGCGGATGCGGATGAGTTGTTTGGGATGAGACTTAGAGTGAAGATGGAGGCGGAACAAATAGTCAGGGCGCATAGAGAGGCGGAGCGCCGAAAGACTGATGCTGAAGGGGTGCGACAAGCGCACTTGGATCAGATCAAGTTCCAGGTCGGGGATATTGTACTATTGTACCATCCTCAAGTCCCGAAGGGAGTCAGCTCTAAGCTGTTCACTCACTGGAAAGGACCTTATCAGATTATGGAACAGACGGGACCTCTGAATTACAAGATCAGGGGTAGAGGGAAGGTGCAAATTGTGAATGTAAGAAGGCTGATTAAGTATGATCCCTTCTTCCTGGAAGATGAATCCGTTGAGGAGGCGTTAAAACGGATGAAGGACGATTTCAAAGAGGTGCCGCCCATCCACAAGGAGGCTGGCATAGACCAAGACGATGCTTATCGGGCACCGATAGCTGAGAAGGAGGAGAGTGAGGTGGACAGTAAGGAGAAGACTGACCGCATAAGCGCGGTGGGGACTCAGTCTAAGTCTCCGCGAGAGCATAGCGGAAAGAAGGAGAAGATCACAGAGGCGCAGCTAAGGAGAGCGCGGAATGATCTTATCAACGACCAACCGAGGAAGGCGATGAGGTCGATGGGATCAAAGGACGTCCACCAGGAGGAGGAGGGGACGGACACTGACCCAAACGCGGGCAACGTTGAGATTGTCCATGAGCGATGGAAGGAAGGCGATGCGATAGCAACCATCGCATGTGTGAAAGATGCTTTCTATCTGATGAGACCAGCGGAACAACATGTCGCTGATGACACTCTCTCAGACTTATACTTGATGCGGGTCGTGGCGGTCCCACGACAGATGCGTGTCACACGGACACTCAAAATATCATCAGCCGCAAAAATAGTGCAACCGATACTCCAGTTCTGGAGAAGTATGGACCCGGTTGAGGATCCAAAGGCAAGACATTATCTGCCAGTATATAAAGACGCAAAAAGTCTCGAGACATGGGATGATACAATTACTCCCAGAGACAAGGATTACACTGCGTGGACCAGTCAGACACTGCCAAGAGGAGTGCTTGATGTCCCTTTTGAATTATCGTTGGGCGGAATCCCTAATAAGATCTGGGACATTCTCGAGCAGTCAAAGTTCGATCTGACTTTTGTTGGTGGTCCTCCACCAGGCAAAGAAATCCGCGCCAGA